>JARKIB010000809.1:0-24052 GCA_029378385.1 Mycena metata | reverse complement strand
TCCCTCCGCCTCCCTTGTTATCCCTCACCATTCCCTCCCCCCGCTTGTAATGCATTCTCTGGGGACCCACATAGCTCATTTGTCCACATTCCGACCATCCGGCCCCATTTTTGCCGTGCCAATTCACACCGACGTCGGCCTCGCATACCTGCACAGTGCATCCCTCCCGTGGATCCACGCCAGCACACAAACTCGATATTCTTATTCTTCTCTCCGTCTTCCGAATATCTCAGCGCCGAAGTTTGTTGACTCATCGCTGAGGGTGACATTCGGTATGTCCGCTGTCGGTGCCAACTTGCTCGCGCTGACTGAAATTTTCTCTCCCTATTTAACTCAGCTTTTGTTCCCCGGGTGTCCCCACTCTTCTTCCTTGCAACCTAGCACTGATGGTCGGTTTCGACAGGCACGCAGGGCTGCAATGGCGAGACAAGTCGGAGGTATGTCTTCTATTGACTCGTTACTGCCAAGGCCTTATCAATCTGACAGCATTCCATTAATCCGTAAACGGTGTCAATCTTGTTGCAGTGAGAAACATCGTCACCGCCATGTCTGATTGCTAACACTCCTTTGCCAAGGGTTCTGCCTTCATCAATGTTGTTCCTCCTTACCCGGTTCCCTACCCACAGGTATCATTGTTCCCCATGTGTCCGCCTGTTTGTTTTGCTAAGCAGGATCATTAGTATGCATCGACGCAAGACCCAAGTTTGTTTCCCATGCCAAACGCAGTGACAGTCTTCGATGACAAAGTGCAATTCAGTTATCTCCATCCAAGTTCCCAGATTCATTCTTGGCTACAGATTCATCACGGTTGTGTGAGTTGCGAAAGGGTGGGTCACGAGAGGTAGGGTAACCAGGTTATCATCGTATTCATTAGTTCCTGCATGCTTGGATGGGTCGACGTCGGGTGTAGAGAGTACAGGGAGGTAGTCATAGCCAGTTTGTCAATGTAGATTAGATTTTCTTGTACTATGTAGATAGAATTGGCAATTCAAATTGTTTTCATATCTGCTGTGTTTTGAAGCATGTTTCTGCACCAGCAACCCAGAGAAACTGAAGTGGTAATTGAGTTAAAAGTGCGCGAACTTTTCGGCAACTGTTCTGCAATTTTCTGCAATTACTTGGGCGAGAAGGTATTTTGACGAAATTTCTATCACTCAAGCAAGTCAAAGAATTTTCTGCAATTTTCTGCAAGAATAGCAGAAAATTACGGGGGGTGGGTTCCCTGATGTGACCCGAGTGTCATTTACCGTTGATTGGAATCCACCTGGAGGTGGCCCGGGAGGATCTGACATTTGGCGGGCGCCTAGATGTTTAAACTCTGAGAAGGCGGAGATTAGATGGAGGTTACAGTCGGGCGTGTCAGCGCGATGGAAGAAAAAACGTTGATCGACGTTGATCTTTTGTCACTTGGTCAACAAACACAGGCAAATACATCAACTTGTGCGATCAAAAATTTCATGAAACCTTTTTCTAGGCGTAAATCGACTGGAAACTCTTCCCTGAAATTTGACCCCAATTTTTTTCCTCGAGCCCAAGTGGACCCTCCCCCCCCCCTCCCAAAAAGGAAATTGCTTATCTTCGAAGCCCCTTGCTAAAACCTCCCTATTTATTAGGTGGCCTCATCGCTCTCAACTGTCTCCCAGTCACCCTCTGAGTGTATCAAGATAATTATTGTTTTGGTTTTCCTGTCACGATTCTATCTCTTGTTCAATCTTCTGCGCCGGGGTTTGATTTGTGTTTAATGTTGCAGATCTTTTGTTATATTCACACTGTCCGAAGACTCTGAGGGATAAGAGTGTAATTGTAATAGATTTTGGTGCGTGGCACGACAATGTGAAGAGAGCCTTCATCTGCAATGGAATTGACGGTTGCTCACCTCGAATTCTCTCAAGTCTATTGACACAAGCACGAACTTTCCTCCCAAACTGTGGATGGCCGTCAACTTCCGAGCCTTGGAGGGACGTACGGCTATTTTGCCATCCCGTACTCTTCCCGCATATTTGGTCGGCGGAAGGCGCGACGGTAGCGTGCCTTTGACGGCACCCGTCACACCCATAAATAGGGTGACGGTAGGTAGCCCAAATATTGATGTATATTCCACATATTTATTTCTATCTCGACCAGCTGCCTCCATCTGAGCATTCTCGTTCTCGTTCCATACCACCAAGTTCTTCTTCTCCTCAATTCGCACAGCAATGACCGTCGCAAGGAAGGACACGAATCCAACGGAGGTGCTGCGAATAATTTTGTGGCTCTTTTCATTTTTATTTCAGCTACTATAAACTCATGGAATCCCGTGATACCCCGCGTTCGCAGCCCGCCTGGGCCGTGAAGCCTGCTCACTATGTATTCCTGATGACTGAACACTTTCCCGCCGTTCTTCTGCCCTATGCCTCAGCAATCGAAGTTAATCTGCTCTCTTTGGTCAATGCATGCGGCTTCGAGCTTGTCGACGACCCCAATGGGCCCCTCCACATTGGCCGGCTTTGCTAAGTGCAGGAGACTATTTGAGCGGTTACCAGTCTGGACTTAATTTGGCGGCTTCTTGACAGAGTGTACCGCTCCCATCGGGGAAACGGTTCAAATCTGGGCCGGAATCCTGTGCTCCGTGGAAGTTTTGACTGGGAAAATATCTTCACGAGGCGTGGAGGTGTGGCGGGAGCAGATGTACCAAGAGTCTATCAAGCAAGGTACGATGCAGAGTTTCATATATACTGTCTGTCCCTGAGCCACAAGGAGAAGGACGGCTTGAATGACATTCCGACGACCACTTTAAACCTTGCTCGATGAAGTGAACCAGAACCCCGGGAACATTACGACGTGGATTGGATCGGGAGCGCATCTCTCTGATGATGGCGGAATCTGATCCCCCAGCGGTGGTACTTGGGTCAAGAAGCAACCGTGTGAATGATTCGAATGTTCCCTTTTTGCTTTTTGATCCGTTTCCAAGATGTGCGCTCATAAACCCCGCAGAAAATGACCAAATTGCACTCGGGACTCAATAGGGTCATTCACGGTTCCCTTTTTCTGGCCCTTTTTCACTCCCTTTTCACTCCCTTTTTCGCTGCCTCTTTGAATTTTCAACATTCCAATTTGGCTACATGATAGGTGTAGTTCTTAGTTTACACAATATCCACTGGTATATAAGCCTCCTGGCATACAAACCATGTACCTTCAAGCAAAAGGGAACAAAAAGGGAGCAAAAAGGGCCGGAAAAAGGGAGCACCGTCGGGGGGTTTCACCTTTTTCTGGCCCTTTTTGGACTGGTAATTTTCTTGTATTTGGTCAGTTTTATAGCTAAAAAGTTCGTTTCTTCCCTTTTAGACCCTTTTTACACCACTGAATTGAAAAGGGAAAAAAAAACTGGGTGGAAAACGGTAAAAATGGGAAAAGGGGAGAAAAAAGGGAGTGAAAAAGGGCGGAAAAGGGGCAACTGTGAACGACCCTAATGTAGTAGGTGGTCTTCAGCAATTCGAATTCAAAGTCCCACACTAACAAAGATAGTTGCGGGAGCTTCTGTATGAAGTACTTGCTCTTCTTGTTCACAGAATATTGGCGCGGACTCTGACACGGATACTATGCACAAGCTCTGCATTGGAATTTTGACTCATGAGTTGCTGCAGACCGGTCCAGTTTGCCCTGTAGAATATATGTGTGTTCACGAGCGGCCACTGGGCAAATTCGCGTCTGACACGCACAGCGATATCTACTCCCGAGATGCGTGTGTGAGTTGCGGATGCTTATTTGAGCGGCAACTGGGCAAATTCGCGTCTGACAGGCACAGCGATATCTGATGCCAAGATGCGTATGTGAGTCGCGGATGCTGATTGCCTCGCTCAAATAATTGATTGGTTCACAGAGTACTCCGACAGTTTGGCTCCATGGCGGTCATCCCGAAATATTGCATCCGAGATCTGAATAGCAACGAAAAACGGCGACGAAAAAATCTGGCCTAATGAAAATGAAAACTTCCATGCCGTGGGGCTAGGTCACAGTGGCTACACGAGACTACACGTCAGACTTAGCAGACGGGCTTGCCAAAACGGCTTGCCCCGCTTAGCGGAGTGTGAATTTGGCTGTGCGGGCTTTGACGGCTTGGCTTGTGGCTGGGCTTGACTTGGGCTCGCTTAGACCAAGCTTTACCACTCTAAGTAAGTCGTTGATACCTGGTGCCTGATGCTTTCCTGCGGGTTCCCGCTGCCACCATTATGGATCAAAACTGTCTAGGTAGATGATATCTACGACAGGAGGGGCGTCGTATGGGATATATTACTAGGGAAGCCAGCTGATTTGAACCTTGTAGGCCGGAGACGCTGCACTGCTTCATGGGCTACATCGTTGACCTGTCGCTCGTGATGGACCAACTCTTTCACATCACAATCGCGCGCGCAGCGCGGCCCCTCACGGAGAAGGATATCGATGAAGCATTGGAGAATTACAAGGAGGCGAACCTCGGCGCCGTCCATCGCGACATTCGCACCTATGCGGGGAAAGACACGATTCCGCAGATTTTGGTGGCTGGCCCTCCCGCGGAGAAGGTGAATGAGCTGATTCGGAAGTACTCTACGGATTTGAGAGCGGTGCGCGGCATTCGCGCATCGTGATCATTATTAATTAAGTAGTTCAGTTCGGCTTTTTAAATATTTTTTAGCAGGCAGAATATTATTAAAAACCGAACTGAACTGATGATTGAGCACCCCTACTGAGAATATGGACGGTGGAATTTGAGCATAGCAGCTTGACTGAGTACTTATATCACCATATACCAAAGGCGTGGTGACCCCGAGGTTGCCTCCTGGTTACCCGAACACGTGATGATTTTGGCTGTGAAACGGAGGGGTAGGTTACCTCGCCCGAGCCATCACAATTACCCCTTTAGTTCCGAGCAATTGAACAGACTGAAGGTGGATTGCACACATGAGAGTGTCCAGTTGTAGCAATGTTTGATTGAACACAGTTCAATTCCTGATTGAACAGTGGTTGAAGGAGATGCAATTGGGACACCTCCTTCTAGGGTACGCGGGACGGGCACGCTTCGATTTTCAGTTTCCTTTGCCCAGGTTCGAATCCCGAGTTCAGTACATACCCTATTATTTCTGTACCAATGACCGGTGAAGAGGCACATTATTCCGCGGAAAACAGCTCATTCCTGCCTATCTTGAGCCCGCCTCGCACATAATTTGAGCCGGGGATCCTCGATCGTCAGGCCACCATCTGCACCGCAGAACGACACAGTAATAAGCCCAGCAGGAGAACTCCGTGTCTGCACCAGGATTACCAGTACTACACTGTCCATCGAATGCTTCTTCAAGGATTAAAGGAGCATGCAAGACTGCAGTTACCATTGAATGTGGCACTAAACGGTGTGGAGCTGTTTCTGGTCTCTGGATTGTTCGATTGGGCTGCAACGGACTGACTTCCTCACAAACTCTTCTGCCTTGAATCAGACGCCACAGTCCCTCAACGCTGGCGACGTTGAAAATCCGAGGTGGTTGGTCATTGCATATTGTCTGGCTCGATCAATCACGATTATTCAACCCACCGAAGGAACAAACGACCTCGAAAAAATGTGATACTGATGGAGCGCGAGGGCCCAGCAAGGTCATGATTATTTCAGCGGGATCTAGGAGGGCGGTAGGCTTGAAGAATAAATTATAGATTATTGCAGTGTTGAACAGGCGTGGAAACAGTCCTCCCTGGGTTTAGGTTAAATTCTGAGGGCCAAAATGGCCCTTTTCAGTGCGTTAGCCCCTCCTGAGCTCTTTGCAGTGCGTGTGGCCCTTCCTGAGCCTGTTTACCGTGCCCATCCCGCGTACCCTACTCCTTCACTGTGCAATGGGGGACCGATTGCATGAAGAATTGCACACCTTCATGGTTATGTGCAATTGGGCTTGTCCAATTGAATCCTTTTGTGGTCCATTGCACATGTTCAAAGTGCAGATTGAAATCCGCGGGTTTGCACGGTTTTTAGTCGAGATTGACCGAATTTGCTATGGATTTGGATGAAAAATCGGTCATTCCCAGGGCTTCCAGATGCCGGGAAACGGCCCAGGGTTTGCCGACCGGCATCTTCGGTCTTAATCGGTCGTCGAGGTCAACCCTGGGAGACTTTGTTAGTTTCCGCCGCGATCACAATTCCCGATCTGGTAATAATTCTCGGCACATCAAATCTGGCCTGATATTCCATCACTCTGCCGTGATATTACTATAAGAGAAGAATACCAAGTTGGCCAACCATTCAAGTGAGTTTCCAGGTACAATTGGGAACGCCAGAGCTGGGGGCCCAGTTTCCCACCCCGTACCCCTTTCCTTGGGCGTCCTTTTATTTAACTTAATTAAAGTGTTTCCGCGCTTTTTTTGCGAAAGATGTGTTGCATTCCCCTAATGCTCGCCTCTGGGCCCACTGTGTGGTGCTCCCGCTCGCGGGACCCACTGCCTGGGGCTCTTTCATGATTTTAACATGCTTCAATTGTTTTGCTGCTATTTCACGCGGCGACGGCACATCTGAGTCAACGATGGCCGTAACTGGGTGAGTTGCATCTTACGCTCATTAGAACTAAGACAAAAACAAAAACAAAAAAAACGGTGGCAAGCAGATTCGAACCGGAGGCAAGTGAATACAAGATAAAGTGAAGACAGAAAATATAAACCATTCAGCCACGGGGCTTATGGAGGGCCCGCATTCTATAGTGACTTCCATGGCGAACGCAGCCCATGCCGGGGGCTGATCATCAGACAATCCTGTGCTGCCGAGCCTTGGCCGAAGATTATTCCCAGATCGGGATTTGTGATCGCGGCGGAAAGTCAGGAGTGCCCTGGGAATGGCGGGGCTCCCCTAGGCTCGGAACAAGTCTTCTCCGGTCCGAGCGAGCCGGACATTCTCGGAGGCAGCTGAGCACGTGTCTATCACATGATCTCTCAGAACGGCGGCTTGATCCGAACCTAGGGCTCCCCCATCCACCCTCGACGAACGTCACGTGTATTTCCTATTCCGGCGAAAACCTCTCTACAGCAATATGCAGCCTGAATTGGGTCAAACCCTTCGTCAAAGTTGAAGATAATCTGCATAAATATTTTTATGGGCATGAATCTTGTAGCATAATGCCCACGAGGAATATCTAGTTACAAGATTGATCCATCGCCTGATTTCCCATCAATAATGATGGCCCGACGAGGCGTGCTGAAACTTTTGTAACTACATTGCATAAGAGGGTCTGGCTGGACCAAGTTTTTTTCTACAGATGGAATGGATGAATTCAAAGATATTTGACGAAGGGATTTCCCATATCCTTCCTTGTTCCTTCAATATTAATTATTTTTTCGCAGTACGCCCAATAAGGAAATACACGTGACGTTCGTCGAGGGTGGACCTTACCTTCAAGGCATCAATTAGCTTGAACTAAAAGGCCATTCCTCTGGTAATTCTATTCACCTGCCTTCTGCATCCTCAAAATATTCCCCAGGTGGTGGGCTATGCCCAGAAGAAATCTTGAGTTTGGTCAGCGGCCAACCCCTGAAAGCTCGGCATCGCGCTTCTCAACTCTGACACAAAACTGCAAGAGAGGAAGTTCTTTGAACCCACCCAGGGAGCATTAATCGACGATAAAACACGTCGAATACACGTCGTGGAGAGCAATTGAAGTTTGAGAATTTTGATAAGGGGACCCTCCGATCAAGTGTCAAGGGGAATCGACAGACTACAACAAACGAGGTACGAGTTTTTAGTTGTAGCGTCTGTTTATAAGAGACTACCCCCCCACTTGGCACAAGAGAAACCAAAGACAGTAGCTACAGTGATTACAGCCTCGAGGACTTGCCGCTACGCCACAATTCCCCAACGCCCACCACTCTATAGGCTGGTTCAAGTTGTGGCCTCGCCAGATTCAAACCCTGAAATTTCTCTTTCGGCATCATTCACATCGGCCTTCTCGATATCCCACACTAGCCAGGCCGAGCCAGCGAAAATGCCGACCATGAGCGCCGCACCTCCCGTTGTCCCCATCCTGGCCAGAACGTTGACCCTCGAGGAATCTAGAATCTGATACGAGAGTGCCGTGATGGACGCATAAAAGCAGAGCATAGCGCCGATGGCGAAGAAGGTAGGCGAGGCCAGCAAGGCAAGCATATACACCGGGCGCCTGGCCAATTTCTTCCGTTGATAAATTATTTCCAGTCCCGTCCCGAAGCCGATGGTCAGCACAGAAGAACACAGCGAACCCAGCGCCAATAAGTAGCTTCCGCGGGCAACTTTATCGCTGAACACCGCGGACGCAGCTGCGCCCATGACCAACCCGGTTGTGATCATCACCGTTTGCCATCGCTGGATGAGGCTGCTGCGAAAGTCGAGCCAGGCGGTTTCGTCGCTTGCGCGCAGCTGTCTGGACAGACGTGCGGGGCGCAGGCCGATCAGAGTGAGCAGCAGAAGGGTGACGACTAGATTAGGTTTTCTGCGAAGCTGCTCCGAGAGGGCGCGAGCGGAGGAAGATCTCTGAGCTGGGAAGCTATGTAGGTCTGAATGGGACCTCCGATCGTGAGCGCGTACCGTTCCCGGGCGTCGCTCCTGCTGGTCGAGACATGACTTCACGAGGGGTATGGGGGGAGTTTTCTTTGGGGCTGGGGGAGGGATGCTGTGAATCGACTACAAGGAGGGAGCGTGGCTGATTACCGAGTCACAAGGCCACTGCCACAGAATCATGATCATGATGGGTATTTTTTTTTTGTGTCTATGTCGTACAAGGCGCATTTATAAATGTTTAAACATACTCCGATTGTTATCATCTTGGGCGTCAAGCAATTAGGAAACTGTCTGTACTCTAGATGATTAACGCTCCTAACCACTCACACTGAACTCGTTGTGGTGAATACGAGGGAGACTTGCTGCCAAAACCCTCATATACGGTCTGCCAGTATTTCAACCTCGCTCGTAAACCAGTAGGGAATCTTACCGGGACTTTTGGAACTCCGGCTTTAGAAACCATCAAATGCGCTCGAGACCATCGCCGCCCAAACTGCCAAGAAGCCGTTTGATCTTCCCACTGTAAGCGCTGAAGTATTAGTTTCGAACCCTGTCACCCAGCTCACAGTGATGGGGTTGCTATTCCGAATAATTGCAACGCGTGCTTTGGACCGTCGTAGTTCCCCTGATTTCCAGCCAAGGCTTCAGTCCTCACTGGCATTTTTCTGGACTATGGACTCAGACGTCAGCGTTGCTGGGCTGGGATCGAACAGCGACTTACCTTGTCAATGTCTTGGAGTTGAAGATTGACAATCCGGGGATTTTAGAGGCCAACCTAACAAGATAATCAAGTTATTGAACAAATTGCACTGGCAGTCGCGAATGGTGTGAACTCGCAGTAACTGCAATGATTTCAACGCTGTTTGCGACGTGGCTCGTTCGCACACCTGTCCGTCCCCCAAAGGCACCACCACCCTCTCTCACTCGGTTAGGGTTAGGTTAGATTAGGGTTAGGAGCAGAAACAACATATTTTCTTCACCAATGTATTGTTTAGCTCTTATGGAAATTCTGGTCAGTGTTCGGCAACGGAGTCATTCAGTTTTGGTTGCTTTTTTCTTCTAATCAACGAATCAATATGAACTGCCGCAGCGAAGCGAAGGCAGGTCTTGTTTTTGTTTCATGATAGCGCCTGTCTTCCAACTCTTCACCCTCCAAATAGGGTATTCCTCTGGGGTATATAAATCACCACCAAGCACACAGAGCCGACCGGAAGTCAAATTGACCTAGTCACCCATAAAGCGGTGGAAGAATCCCTCTCCCTTCCTCTGCGCCTCCACCGCCTACCCCGCGTAAACTAAAATACCCAAAGCACCCACAAAATCTGAATCCCTCAACGCCACACGCTATTAACCCCGCTCCTTACCCATAATTTCGGGCGGCCCATAACACAAGGGAGGGTACGTAGCAGCGGCTCAGTCTGGCGGAGGAGCGCTACGGCGCCGTCGCTTTCAAGTTAGTCCTCCCTTTACTCTTACCAGGCGCTTACCTCTTATCTTTTGTCGTCGCCCACTTTCTTTCTTGCGGAGGGAGTCCCGACCCGCAGGCGCCCTGCTAGCACCGGTCAGAACCTCGTCGCTCGCCATGATTCACCGCCGCCCGTCCGGCCTCCTTTTACGTCTACTCTGTCTTCTCTTTGGCGCAATTTCGTGATTGTCTTGCTTTCTTCGCACGCGTTTCATACTCTGAGGAGTGCCTGTCCTCAGCGTCCCCGCGCACCGCACTCTGCATCAATTTCTGGTCCGCTGGGAACTGAACGTTCAACGTTGAACACCCGAGCAGAGAACCACACGAGGACATGTTCTGTCTTAACATTTACCGTTATGTATCTACGTTGCAAAAATCGCCAGGAATGTGCTTGAATTGCACAAGGATCGCTCAGTCGATATACTATGCTCCTAACACCCCGCTGGTCAAATATCTAGGTGTGACTATTTTCAGGTAGTTCGGCCGAACTTTCCCGCCTCGGTGCGGTGAAGGTAGCAGTACGAGCTGGATGTGTGTAGGTGGGCAATCCATTCAACCTAAAACCATGTGCGACCCCGAAAAAAATACTCTACGTGTGGGCGTCGCTTCTTACGAACACGAGACAAGGGCCTAAAACCCTGGCGGAAGAAAGAGATGACGAGCTGGTTTAAAACTGAAGCGCTAGGCCCAGATATGATATCGACAGAAATTACTTTACCTCCGCGTCGAAGACTGTAATTGAACCGCTTCAGTATTTTTATGGTTGAGGACTTGACGGGGAAAGCTTTGAATTCATGCAATAAAGTTCCAGCTGTTCAACGCCGGCGAAGCGCTCCTCAAAACAGGAAGTCCCCGACGCAACGATGCATGGCCCGCGCTCGAAATATACGAGCGGCGCGCAGGTATCTTCGTCATAACTTATCATCCGCCAAAATCGAGGATGTGTGCAGCTAGCTCATCACAATTGATTGGGCCCGACAAAGATCAGATCCCAAAATGGTTCGTAAAGCCTCACCTCGAGCTCTCTGGTTACTCGCCTCCGCACGGCTCGATATCGATGATGCCGCGGCCCAATCACAGTGGCAAACAACGGAGGAGATGCTGCCGAAGTGTGCCGTGGGTGCGCCGCCGCGGCGATGCCACATGCCTTGCATTCGGCACACCGTACCGCGTCTGCAATGGATTGGAAACCTTAAGCTTCCGATTAAACTGATACTTTCTTGCAAACTTGAACGGAATGAACTCCCGACCTTAATTGGCCGTGCCGACCGCCGATCCCACGCTTGGTTGAAATCGACCACGGCGGAATCCATTGTTTCACTCTGGACCAACGTTTGGCGTTTCCACAAGTTCTGGTGCAATCACTGGCCGCGCACTGATTTTGATTTGTTTCCCTTCTCACTTCCCGTGGAATAGGACCCTGTAGCACGCGCCGGAGATGCTCCTCGGCAAATTTAGGGAGAAGACCCCGTTCGATTCGGGGCGAGGCCTTCTACGAATTCCAGGAAGCATTTTTTAAAGTAGCAGAATTCATTGTGCCGAGTACACGTACGGACATGGAAGGAGAGCACCGACAGCTCGGGCTGCGAGCAGCACATAAAGAAAGGTGTACTGCACAAAAGTTAAACCAAGGGCGAACGACGGGTAGAACGGGACGTAAATCCGCCTCGCCCAATATCACACGCCAGCGCCGCCCCGCGAAAACGGCACCCTCCCTCCCTCCCTCCACGCACCGAAAGCAGAACCAATTGCAGCCCCGAGCAGCAGGAAAGTAAAATCGCAATTCGCCAGTCACGAAAAACCACTAACCAAGTCAAATTGACTACAGCGTGCAGCGCGCTGCGTGTAGCCTGAGCAGGAGCGGGAATTTGTGAGTTTGGGCCGTCGAAAAAGCGCTCGGGCTTGCAGCAGGATCGAAATCGCCGGCCGAGATCTGCCCCCGCCAAACGATATTAATATTGTCAAGTATGTCTGCGCACCGAAACATAAGATTGCAGATCGAGAAACCCCATCGCACCGAAGGACGCAAGCGCAAGACAAATATATTGATCCCGCATCCCGCATCCCCTGGACCAAAATCCAAAAACAAAAAGGAAGAACCATCTGAACAAATAAGGCGAGCGGAAAGAAAGAAATCGCCACTCACCCACCCCCGAAAACAACCACCGCAGCGTTTGCCCCTGACCCTGTCCCCGGCAAACAAACACCATCCGTCCCTGCCTTGACGCCGCGGCAGAGAAATCAAATCCTTCCACGCAGCGGCAGAGGAAGCAAATATCGCCCAGGACCGGTGTCCGAAAGGTACTCGCGTCTTACTAATTCACAGCGGGCGCGGTGGTGGTGGCAGGGGAAGATGTGGTGTGGTGTTGGAGCCTGCGAAGAGAGGAGAGCGTATTAGCGGTGCGCATAAGGCCGCAGAAGGGAGGACGGAGGTGAAGGGTACCGCGGGCTGGTGGGGTAGGTGGATGGAAGAGCGAGAGCGGTGCGTGGCGCGCAATGAGCACACGCGGCGCAAGCGCCAACCGCTAAGGATACGCGGCGGGCGATGAATCAAAGTGCGGTCAGCATGCGCACAGCAACAGCGAGAGTGTGCGTGTAAGGAGGGAACAAGCCAGGACCCAGGACCAGCGCCGGTGCCCGAGTCCGAGTCCGCGCAAAGACAAAAGGAAAAGACGAGCGCCCAGAACTCACCTCTTCGAAACAAATCTACATACGTCCCCGAGCCGTCTTCATAACCCACCGACATCGCGGCATACAAAAGACTGTGCGTGTAAAGGGGGCGTTAGCGCACAGAGAACTGAGGTGCGCATGAAGGATCGTGCTTGTGCGATACGTGAAGGCCTCAGCGCGCGAACGAGGGATTGTGGGTAGATGATGCGACGCACTCCCGCAGTTGGCATTTCTGCCTAGACACGCAGAGTCCGGGTCCGGGTCCGGTGTGCTCACGACGTGGGGCCGCAGCGTGGGCAATGACGAGAGTGATGAGGTCACTCGTTCTGGGGTTGCAAGTTTGGCGGGGGGCGTGCTTGAGAGCGCTCGGATGCAAGGTAGTCGTGCCAAGGAAGATTGCAAAGCAGAAGTTGGAGAGGAAGAATGAAGAATGAAGGAAATCCGAAAGAGCGTGCTGCGTGGAAGATGTCGCCGGATTCCGAGCACATTCCTAGTCAATTCAACGGCCTAGTACCGTTGGAGTAAGTGCCACCCAAGCTGGGCCTGTAGATTGAGCAAAAGCTGAAAGAGTCGAAGTGGAGAAGAAATCGCGGTGTGTCCGTGTTTGGCCGCTATCCGGAGTTCCGAGGCGGTCCGCTGCGGCAATCAATCCGCTCCTTGCTTCAAACCACCACCACGATCCACCGAATCCGTCTTCAAACGCTGATGTTGCAAGGTACCGCCATCCATACATGCAGTCTCAATTATTCAGGCCTAGGGGCTTTCCGTTCCATTTTGTTGTGCCGGCGGCAAATTTTATGGTTTAAACGCTGGGGAATAACGTGCATGTTTTCTTTCGCCTTTCTCGCCTGCAGGGATCACAGTCGTCGCTCTCGTTACGCAAGCAGCGCTAGCGAAATTTCACACCCCTTACGCCCAGAATTCCTTTCCCTGTACCCTGTGCTTGCCTGGCGACTAGCTTCCTCCCCCGGTCCCCCAAAATGCCACATCAAGTATTTTATATGCGGTCATGCCATACGCCGTACGGCGCGCATTATCACTTTGGTGGCATCTCGCGGAGATTGTAAGACATCAGTTTCTGGATGCAGGTATTTGTGACGGTGCGTCTCCCCGAGTTTTCTTCCCAGCCGCTCCTGATAATGTCTGCGCCATTCTGATTCTTTGCAGGACGCGCTCATCGTTTCTAGTTTTGCGATTTCCCTGAGCAGTCCCGATTCTCGTTGACTGCCTAGTCGCCGCTGAATCAATGCTTCAAAAAGAAAGAAAGAAGACGGAAAGGGCGCTTGATGATCGGGTGTGGGTGCGGACCATCCGCCACTGGGTCTTATTCAACTGATCATTCGTTTTTATAGCTCGATATGCTCAACAAAGGCAGTGCCAAGAGGCGAAGCAGAAGTAGATGCATCACAAAGTAAAACCCAAAAACCGTGCTCATCTCCACGGTCGCGAATGCTCCCAGGCCCGATTCGAACGAGCGACCCGCCTTCAGCTCCAAAATTCACCATGAGTTAGGTGCAGGTGCGGACTATCGATCCGCCACTGGATTTTCTTCGCTTTACTAACTGAACTCACTAGCTGCGCGACCATTTTTGAACATCAACGGTATCACCCTACGCGATTCGAATGTAGTAATTCCCTCAGTTAGTACCTATTCATCTTGCTAGATCCGCCCCGCCTCGGCACCAGCAACCGAAACCTAATCACGAAAAGAAAAAGAAAGCCAATGCTTCTTAAATTACAATGTATGACCCAGGCTCGAATCGAACGAGCATCCCCACGAATACATCTCGGCGCATCGACGACTACTAGCTGCGGGTGCGGACCATCCGCGACTGGGCCTGATTCAAGTACTTCCTTTCTTACAGTATAAACCTGTTTAACGCGCTTTCCAATTTGTTGTAGCAAGAGTAGGGTAGGTTCCCGGCAGACGGTATATGGCACTTGAACCGCCGCAAAATTGAATTTCAGCGTATCACGCAAAATCGAGGGTGAATCCACGCGTTCCTAGAGGCAAGATCTTTTGCCTTTTTTTCTCTTTTTTTGACTCTGTTTCCTCGCATTCTCAGGGTCCGCCGTGGTCGCCACACTCGCAACCAAAGCACAGTGCGTGCTTTCAATTCCACACGAGCCTCCACACTAACGTAAAAAGTAGTTCAACTGACCCATGGCCCAGGCTCGATTCGAACGAGCAACTCCGCGTAATGCTCAAGCCATCTTTGTCATGCAGAGCGGGGGCAGTCCGTCCGCTACTGAACCTTGCTGTACCAGTGCCAGGTTTGCGCTATCATTTGAATTATCAGTGCAAGTTGTATTCTCACTGATTTTGCCGCGCTACAGATCTCTGTCGGCGGATGGCAAAAAAAGCTGCCTATTGTCGGTTATCGCGACATATATCACTGCATTCAGGCCCCATGTAGCCCTAGGGTTATCCTACGTTGGGCTACATGGTCCTACGTTGGTCTACCCCTCGCCTACGTACGTCTACCCACGTAGCCGTACGTCGCGTAGACCAATGTGATCCTACGTTCGGCTACTACAGGCCCCCGGTCACTCACCCATAACTCGGTCCGCCATAAAGTAAATCAAGGGCCGAAAATTACAGTTTTTTGGTCTGCCTTATAAGGTAAATCAGCGGCTTTGAAGACGGCATCACCCGATCCTTCATCTCCGATTTCTCATTTGGGCAACTCATCGAGATGTACAAGCACATCGCACTGAGACAGATGATGCTTGCGTCGGGTCAGTACAACGTCAAGAAGGACAAGGACTCTAATAACGGCTATACCTTCGAGTTTGTGGACTCCAAACTCACTCCCGAGGACATCGCGGCACTCAAGCAAATTCCTTCCCACGCAGACATCGATCGCGCCTGCGAAACTGCCTGGAATGAAGCGGCTACCCTCGCGTCCCAGTTCTGCAAAATACGGATCCCGAATCTCCCTCTTACTCCGTCCGACCTTCACCCCCATTTTCGTGCTGCAAATGGTCCTGGCCGCGCGGACCTGCTCCCTTTTGGACCTGAGGAGGCAGACGACGACAACGAGGCCTCTGAACCCGCTAGGACATCGAAAAAGGGAGACGAATTGCTCGCACAGGACACTGTTCGTTTCAGTTTTACCCCAAACCTCGCGACAATTCACCGCCCGGCTCCAAACTATCCGTATCACAGGCAAGGAGAAGAGCGGGGGGGCGAAAAAAGCGAAAAAATAGCCTAGAAATTGATTTTTAGCACTTTTTTGGGAACTCGGTCCGCCATAAGGTAAATCAACGCCCGGGAGCCTGAAAATCATAAGGTAAATCAACGAAAATTTCGGACTTTGGGCGGACCGAGTTATGGGTGAGTGACCGGGGGCCTGCTACTACCCGGCTACGTGGCAGCGGCTACGTTCGGCTACGTTGGGTTACGTACGGCTACGCGCCCAGACGCATCCGAGTCCGGCACACAGCCGCATCATCGGCACAGCATTTGGGAATGACAGCCGGGGAAGCGACAGGAAGTTCAAGGGGGTGCCGGGCCGTGAATGCCGGACCGGACCCCGGTTGGTTGGTTCAGCCGTCGAGTAAAATTTTCATTTTCTATAGCGGAAATTCTGTGAACCTGTAGGGTGTTTAGGGACCTTTGGACACTGAATTCATGTCTCTACCTCATTCATACATGCTTGGAACCAATGTAGAACCATCACTGTGTCTGAGTGGTACTCCTGCCACTTCATCTAATAAATTTGGGGGAGGACCACGCAGGTAAAGCCAGGAAAATCACTGTTTTATGAGCTAGGACTAGTCGACTTGAAATACCAGTCCTTTGCATTACAATGTGGTTTTGAGCTCAAAGAGAATAACCTTTCAACGCGAGGCCATTTTCAACCCACAACCGTGAACTTCATATGGTTCCGAAGTTCCGCTGGCTTCATCTTGGGCAACCCAAGCTGACGGGTGCTCTTGGCTCTGCAATATTTCCACAATCTTGTTGTAATGAGATCAGTATGAGCTGACAAGGATTGGCTGGTCTGGTTGTTGTGGTTTAATCCTGCACAAATAGAAGCCTTGGGAAACATGAAAATATTACTCCCGGGAGTGTTGAACCATTCGAGTGGGTTAGGAGTCATGAAAGATATCTCTCCACCGTTCCTGCGCACTTTCCGGGCAGCAAAAGATATTTTTCAACCCATCGGGCACGTCAGACTTGCCTTATTTGGACCTCACGTGGTATGACGTAGTTGGTTGGTTCCCCCAGATGTCGAAAATTAAAAACCGACGTATGTTCCGTGATTCACAGAACGGTACCCCCTTGAGGGAGGGTGGTGAGCGGAGGGAGGAGGAAGGGGGGCCACGGGGCATGACGGAAAGTAAATATACGCACTATTTTTTCTAGTCTCTTCTAAACAGACGCTACAACTGCTAACTCGTACCTCGTTATGTTGTTATATTTTCCCAGATACGCCGTGTGATTGACAGGTGGGCGGGCCGGTACGGCGCTCGAGTGTGACGGAAGCCGGTGTTGAATGGGCGGCAGGGAATATGCGGCTTGTCGAGGAATATAGGGAACAAGGGGCATATTGAGGAGGTATGCCGCGTATTCGGGACGTATGCGGTCGATATGCCGCGTATTGACGATGTACTATACCATTACGTTCAAATCGACAGTCACCCGTCACGCACCCCCCTGTCGATGTCGAAATTTGGTCGTGGTCACGCATCACCCGGGCCTCTGTCGAACCTCCAGGTCGTCACACCGGCCCCAAAACCGCCCAAAAACTCCGAAAAGAGCCAAATGTTCATTCCGAATATCGAAATTTTCGCGGTGTTATGCAAAATTTCTGCGGCTGTCGAAGTGTCGAATTGGTTGAACCAGTCACGTGTCACCCCCCCTCACGATCTGAACGTAATGGTACAGTATTAACAAAAACAGTGTTCAACTTACCCGACTTTGAACCACACATGTGTTGAAGTGCCTCAAATAGAAATTTGAATGGATTCCTTCACAAAAAGGCTTTGGATACTCTAACAGAATTGAACCAAGCCCTCTCGACAGCAATTCTACGTTGTGGCTCTCGGTAGCTGACATTGGTTACCTAGTACCAGTGTCTTGACGGCAACTTACCGAATGAGTATAACTACTGAAATCTTTGATATAAACTGCCCCGATGAAGTTGTTTAAATGTTCTGGACGATTCTCAGGCCCAGGATGTGCCAGGACGTCGTTCTTTTTCATCAGCAAGAAAGTGGCTTGCGCAAGCCATTCTGTCTGATGCCATCAAAATGGGCGTGGGCACGGCTTGTGACGAAAAGTCAGGGAATTCATGAATGAACAAGGTCAATACATCTTAGTTACATCTAATTCACCTTCTCCCACCATGTTGCAGCAAGATCGGGGCGAATTGGCGCCAGTTTGAACGTCCCAACTGCCATCACAAGCCACTTTGTCTGATGCTATCAAACGGGCGTGGGTGTGGCTTGCGACGAAAAATAATTAAATCAAGGGAAGGCATTGTTGTAGAAACCCTTTAAGTATTTGTTTTGTCCATAAGCATGGGATGCGAGATTTGTTCTTTTTCTTTCTGTTGCATGTTTGATGCAAGGGGTTAGCGTTTTGCTCGCCCACGAGTTAGACGCAGATGACCAAGCCACCAGTCACTGCGTTCCAGGACCTCCTAGACTCAGCCTGAGTTCAGGGGCCTACATGGACCTACACT
Source organism: Mycena metata (assembly GCA_029378385.1). NCBI lineage: Eukaryota > Fungi > Basidiomycota > Agaricomycetes > Agaricales > Mycenaceae > Mycena > Mycena metata. The sequence continues at coordinate 5,709 of JARKIB010000809.1, read as the reverse complement.
GAGACCCACCTACGTACAATCTGTGTAGGTTAATGTAGGTTCATGTACTGTATCATTTCGACCAAGTGTTCAAGTGACGCGTGATGCAGGCCTCTGAACTGAACACTTTTGAGGTCGGTGACGGGTGAAACCCGAATTTTAGGCCTCCAAACGCGAAAATCTCCGGTCCATCATACGCCGGACGGCCGTATATGGTAATTTTGGCCTATTGCCGAGAAATGAACACTGAGAAAAATGAACACTTGAAGTAACACGTGACACCCCATGAACACTTGGTCGAAGGGTTACGGTAGTGACCTATACTGAGACCAATTATCACCTCCAACAACAGTCCAGTACTAGTATCAACAACAAATGGTCCCGATTTTCAAGTCCAAAATATATAACCAACAATAGATCAGTGAGATTTTTGCTGTTACCATTGAACTTGGGGCCATGTTTGAGTTGGGCAAATCACTGTAGTCCTCGCTTGAGGTCAATGAAGGTAGGTGTAGGCACCTACACCGACCTAAGTATACCCAGCTCAGGTGAGTTACGTACACCTACGCTGAGCTACATCCGCCTTTATTGATCGCCGTCAAGGTGGACGTAGGTGACCTACTGTAGCCGACTACGCTGACCTACGTACACCTACATTCACCTTTATTGACTCAGCCTAGGACCCCCTGGAACGCAGTGAGTCCGGCCCCTAATTGCTACACAACATCTCCGCGAGTTGGAGGAGGAAAAGCGGAAGGAAAAGAGCCGTTCAAGTGTTCACCCACTTAATATGTCAAGCCCGCTCGTCCACCCTAAATGCGACACATGAGCCTGCGCGTCCTTGGACAACCTTCTGGACCCCATTGTGATCTTTGACTCTCGAGTCATGCGGACATCAGAAAATTGGTGGGAGGTGTAGTGCGAGTTTTCAACCCATTTTTCTTCCGGGCTTTATGTACAATTTGTGGCACAAAGTGGGGCAGTTTCGACTGGGCGGCGTTCTTTCGCTCATACCCTTAAGTGACACCAATCGTGCCCCAGAAATCAAGAATAGGAGGCCGCCACTTTATTCCCGCTTTTCCTCCTCCAACTCTTGGCCATAACTCGGCAGGACTCCCCCGAGTCCCCGCGTTTACATACTGTTGATGATTCTTCACTTGAGTTCTGATTTGGTACTCAGTCCAGCTAAATCCCCGCAGGGGTGGTCAGGAGAAGCACGCTCGAGGCGAACTACGGTTATCACATGACACAGTAGTTGTGAGATAACTTGAAAAGGAGCGGGGGGTCAGAGGAAGACCTATTGCCCTCCCAGTCGGCCAAGCCCTTTAACCACCTGCATCATGAGACACACTCTTCTCGCTGCCACCGTGCTTGCATGTACCTTTGTCGCCAGCGCACCCGACTGCAAGGCGGGGCTGATCTATTGCGGAAAGGCCCTCCACAGCATAGACAATGGCAGGTTCAATTTTGCTTGATTGGAGCCTAATTATGTTTCTTCCAGAGTATAAGTTCCGCACAGCGCAGTCCGCATAGCAAGCCGGCGTCATAGGATCCCGCGACAACATCGATTATTTTCTGTTCCGTTGCTCAGACGACTCAGCATATCCCGGCTATCTGAAGTTTTCAACCTTTTGTCCCATACACCGCCAAAGTGCTCGCACGCGGCAGCCACATGAGCAATTCAGTTGGAGACCAGCTTTTGCGAAGTATGGTCCCAGCTGGTTCCAGCTGGCTGCCAGCTGGAATGCTGGTTAGAAAGGTTTAGGGTGACAATGTCTCTCCTGCATCGTGCCTCACTCTGTAGATGCATCATCAGAAATTATGGTATTGCATTTTATTGAAAGCTGTTGAATTATTTTTTTTTTCGCCAGAGAATCAGCGCTCTTGACTCGGAGCAGGTTTAAATTTCCAGCAACGGCTGAACTCCAAGTCTCCAACTTTGAAGCCCAACGGAAGCGCAACTTGTACAAATGCGGCCGCCGCGGGATGGAAACAGAACAGCGAAGAGGCAGCGCCAGGTTGTGGAATCGCGTCGGTGGTCAAGAAAATCAAAGATCAAAATCACAATGATGGGTCCGTGCGTGATGTTTGGTGCTGCATTCTCATCACGTGCATGTTGGGCGCAAACACCTTCGCTTTCTTCTTCCACCACCAACTCTCCCTCTGTTCGGTCGTGGCCGTCATCGCTGCTCGTATCCTCCAGGCTTCCATTCAGCCTCCCATGGCCCTCGTCTCCGCCCCCTCAGCTTCTGTTGCCCGTCGACTTCACAATGACGATCGCACCTCCATCCACATCGCGTCAGCCTCTCGTGGCCTCAAGAGCCTTATCACTCTCTCGCCGCCTCTCGTAACGCCAACCGCCCTCTCTCGTCACGTTGGCATCAAGTCCGACTCTGCGCCTGTTTACGTGGGGCCTCGCATTGAAGACCAACAGCGCCGTCACTGCGGAGTACACCGAATGTCGGATTGCAAGGAATGAGAAGTATGTCAAGTCAAAAAATTTCAAGCTTTCAATGTCCCACTACACAATATCACGCTTCAAGCTTGTACGGGTGCTTCCTTAAACGTGTTGCCGGCGCCCACCAGTCTTCTTTCGCAACATCGCTATTGCTCCATCCGAGTCTCTCGCATTCCTTAGTATCAAAAGTGCCGCCCAAGCCGTATTCAATGCTTAGAGTGCCCAAGAACTCTGGACTGGAGTGTACCCATCGCCCATCCGCCAAATTTGGATTCGAGACAACTCACGGATCTCAATATGCCCTCGTTCCGCGAGGTAGCTCAAAAAATCTGCAAACACGAGCTGCTGGATAATTGCCCAAATTTTGCATGGGTATGGGTACAACATCCTAAGCCTAAACCTAAGTCAATGTTACAGAAAAGTGGCACAGGATAAGAGCAAATGTTTGAGTGATTGGAGTTTGAACACCGCACTTCAATCCCTTCGGAGTCACTCACCGATCCCAATAATCAGGCTTCAAAAGCAAAATCAAATCCAAAGGGTCATCCTAGCCTTTTGTACTTGCTCTGAAAGGCCTTGTGAAATACTAGAAATATCGGAAATTGGTGATCTCGCGTCCTACCCACGTCATGCCACCGTCCGGGTAGGAGACGAGTGGGTACAATCCTATCACCGCCGAACAATTCAAACATATATAGATCCTCCACGGGTTACTTGCCGATTCGCAAGATTATCACTGTGCATGGCTACGTACGTACACTAACGTAGGAACTTCAGAGGTCATCTGAAATCGAGTAAAAACTTCACCAAGGGGTACCGTTCTGTGAATCACGGAACATACGTCGGTTTTTGATTTTTCGACATCTGGGGGAACCAACCTAACCACGTCATACCACGTGAGGTCCAAATAAGGCAAGTCTGACGTGCCCGATGGGTTGAAAAATATCTTTTGCTGCCCGGAAAGTGCGCAGGAACAGTGGAGAGATATCTTTCATGACTCCCAACCCACTCGAATGGTTTAACACTCCCGGGAGTAATATTTTCATGTTTCCCAAGGCTTCTATTTGTGCAGGATTAAACCACAACAACCAGACCAGCCAATCCTTGTCAGCTCATACTGATCTCATTACAACAAGATTGTGGAAATATTGCAGAGCCAAGAGCACCCTTCAGCTTGGGTTGCCCAAGATGAAGCCAGCGGAACTTCGGAACCATATGAAGTTCACGGTTGTGGGTTGAAAATGGCCTCGCGTTGAAAGGTTATTCTCTTTGAGCTCAAAACCACATTGTAATGCAAAGGACTGGTATTTCAAGTCGACTAGTCCTAGCTCATAAAACAGTGATTTTCCTGGCTTTACCTGCGTGGTCCTCCCCCAAATTTATTAGATGAAGTGGCAGGAGTACCACTCAGACACAGTGATGGTTCTACACTGGTTCCAAGCATGTATGAATGAGGTAGAGACATGAATTCAGTGTCCAAAGGTCCCTAAACACCCTACAGGTTCACAGAATTTCCGCTATAGAAAATGAAAATATTACTCGACGGCTGAACCAACCAACCGGGGTCCGGTCCGGCATTCACGGCCCGGCACCCCCTTGCCCTCCCTCTTCATCTTCCCTATCCCCTCTCTTCATCTCGCACCCCGCGTCCACAACGCGCTCCGTCGCCCGTTTGCGCCCACGACATCGAATTCCGTGAGGAGTGACTTCGATGTTGTCATCGCGACGGTGGCTGCTCCCCCTCCGCGCGGTCGCCGCAGTCGGGCATGGCAGTGCCGCGTACGGCTCCGGGCCGTCGCCGTCGCTGACGGGAACGGGTCCCGTCGCGACGGGTACCGACCCGTCCGTTGCGGCAGGGGGACCTGCTCTCTGACGGACGGGTACGGGACGGGTCCTACCCGTTGACCGGCGCCGGCCGTTGACGGGTGGACGGGTTGGTGAGTTCGGCACCTCGGCAACCAGCGTCGAATATTTCATCCCAGATCTGCGCCCCATGGATTTATGGCGCCGCCGAAGTGTTCGGGTGAGTGTTACCCACCAAGTCCCCGACTTGAATTGAATCCAATGAATGTGAAGCGGAAACCAAACGTAAGTCACTCTGTAAGATCACAGTCACATGTCAGAAATAAACGAATTTTCCCCGTTTAAATGGGATTCAAACCGTTTCATACAGCTTCAATGATTTTTTCCCCCTAAGAAGTGCTGGATATGAACCAGATGCTCACTGGATCACAAACTCTTGCCAGTTGTGATTATTGGCTCCCGTGGGAAGTTTTGTACCCGTTGACGGCCGTAACGGGTCTGACGGACGGGTCCCGTCCGTCAGCGCCTCCTGGCGCGCTCAGTGACGGCCGGGTTGACCAGGCCGTCGCGAGAAAACGGCCGTTTCTCAACCGGCCGTCTGACGGGACGGACGGCCCGGTATGACGTTCACTTTGCACATTACTGTCTCTATATGTAGGGGAGCAACGGTCACGGTAACGGACCGCCCGTTGCGTTGCTTTCGTCACGGTAACGGTGAGCTCGGTTGCTTTAAAAAAATCGTGACATTCCCGAATAAAATCCCAAAAAATCCCCCGGCTTTGGAAACAGGTTGGAATGGCCATAAACTTGGGATTTTTGTTGAAGAAACACCAGATGAGTGCTACAACGCCTTGTATCTTTTCAATTTTGGGGTGAAAAAATGTGGTCTCGTTGCCTTCTCAAGCAACGGTCACGCTCACGGTGGCCTCCGTTGCCTGAAAAAGAGGCAACGGGTATGTCACGGTCGCTGGACCGTTGCTCCCCTACATATAGAGACAGTAATGTTCGCGCGCGACTTTTTACTTTCACGCGACTTTTAGTTTTTCGCGCGCCTTTTGAGATGCCGACGGCCATCGGATACATGCCGCTAACGGGTATCATGCACGCGTTCTGATCTCCGCACGCGAGCAGTGTATACACAAGGCCAAATAACAAGGATGAGAATTAAATAAACATTCTACGCAAATGGTTTACTAATCAGCGTGCCTATGAATCTCTTGCTCTCTGGCCCTGTAAGATCTATCAGTATCCGACACTGCTGGTCATTCATGAAGAACTTGCATTGGGTCGAACAAGTCTGCAATCATGAGGAATTTTCCTTGGTTCAAGTGCGTTAACGAAAGAAAGAACTCAAATAGCTGCTCGCAAGGATTCTGAAAATATGTGGAGATCTGTTTTATTAAGGTGGTGCTTCAGACGTGGACTCATTGTGCAAGGGGCGGTAATACTTCATTGATTGCACTTATTCT
>JARKIB010000808.1:0-24127 GCA_029378385.1 Mycena metata | reverse complement strand
GCTCCAGAGTATATTAATCCACCATCTCCGATGCGCCCAGGCGTTGCTCCTGCACTCGGCCCAATCCTACCACTACACCGGAAGAGTCGTCACCTATACGGTGTGCACGCCGAATTGTAATTTGACGTCGCACTGGAAGCCTGGTCATTGTCGGGATCATTCGGACCCGAAATATCTCATGTAGATACGGCGTGCTCTGGTGTGGGCGACGTTGATATTGTGCCGTTTTCTGGGGCATACTTGTTCAATACTCTCCCTCGTTTTGCCCCCTCCATTTTGTAGCGCATCGCAGAACATCGCAGTGATTTTTTTGTACATGTTCGTCCCTGACGTGGACAAGACGTGGACGTGATCGGCGCGAGCGGGCCTTTGAGCGCTCCACTTTCAAACTTCAACCTCTCCGAGCACACCTTTCTCTCCGTTTCAATGTTCATTATATGGTCTGATGGTTTGAGGAGGTCGCTAACGGCCGGCGTTTCGGTTGGTATCCAGGACCGCATCAATTGTATTAGTTGCCCTCACCCTTTCTTTCGACATCGACGGTCAACTTTCTTTTTTCTCTGGAGCAGGTCTCAGAGCTGGCTCTTCCTATCTTCCTGTTCCCGCGGAACACAACACTCTCATTCCTCTAAATGGCCATCGCGGGCCTGGATGAGAGCACCACCAACTTCGCTGTCCATCCCGACTAGTGAGCAGAGGAGTTACTGGATTGTATTCTTGTTTCCAACCCAAGTCAGTCGTCAGGTCTCTACATTTGCATTAGGATGGGTTTTTGTCACTAGGTACGTGCGTTCCTTCCCATGAAAACACGCGACGAATGCAGGTCATTTGTATTAGCTTGAGCTGCCTCCTTTCCTCTGTGTTAATCCAACGGCTCTTCGGTTATTTTCGCCCTCGCAAGACGGAGGCTTCGGATCCTGAGGGAGCATACGTGTCGGAGAAGCTGTCCGTACGAAGCTTGGACATTGAACACAAGTGCGAGTTTTATCACGCGTCGTCTTGGTCTACTAAATTCTGTCCTTAGCCTCGATCTTGGTCATGGATATTCCAACACTGCTCTCTTCGACATTGCCTCTGTGCTTCCTTTTCGCGAGTGTCGCGCAATTTGCGTCCTTACTGGCCTTCCCGTGGGCGGTGATGCGACCTGCGGTGCGTCAATATCAATCTAGCCGATCACCTAATGTGAATATCTACATCTAGCATTCGTCGTTGCATGGGGCGGGATGGCCGCGCAATCTGGACGTCTTGTGGGCGCCCTAATAGTCATTTTTGAGCTTCGAAAGATGGGTATTGGTGCGTTGATGTGTTAGTCGCCCGCTTCTTCGCTGAAGCATAATATAGCCCGCTGGGAATTTTGGGCTGCTATCGTGTGGCTTATTATTGGAATCGGTGGGTCCAGTCGTTGCTGCTATCATTCGGAGAGTTAAGCTATCTAGGATTCATATTCTTGAACAATGCCGTCAGCGTAGGGGTGTTAACGTATGTTCCTGGTTAAAGCAGGTCCACTGCTGTATTTACTTTAGTTATAGGCCCTTCGGACCGTTGGGCGTGGCATATTGCGACAGAAAAACAGTGAGTTTGAACCCTCATATCACTATCTCCAACTAACTTTAAACAGTTTCCTTCCCGCCTCACTCGTTTCATCTATTCTCTATTTCTCTCTGGAGGTGTACGCCATCGCCCGCGTAATGCTCTTCCTCGCGTCGAGTGTCCAAATGAGACATGCGATACAAGATATCAGGGTTCAGCGCCCTATGGCCCTCATTTTCGTGAGCGTTCTTGCCAAGCCATTTTGACCCCGTTATTAATGACGAATACAGCTCGAACTCTTGACCCTTGTGCCTTCCGCGGTATTCACAAACACCATCGCCGAGTTTGTTCCCTTCAGCATCGGCGCTGTTGCCGTTCTCCGTGTGTTACTGAAATTGGTTTGAGAGCTCAAACACGCTAACATAAAAAATAGAGGCTTTCCGCTATAGACCCGCTCCCGTGGATAAATCTCAGCGTATGTCTGCCGTGTCTTATGCCACCTACCCTTCGGTACAGCCTATGGCCTATTCGGCGAGGATGTCGTCAATATCCGCTTCGACTCGTCCGCCCTCACCTGTGGCCATCCCACCTCCCTCCAGGCGTCATCCCTTCTCGGCTAGTGCGCTCAGCGACCCCGCTCTTCAGAACGATGATTGGAACCCGCCTCTGACTGCTCGGAGTACCCGAACGATTGACTCGGTGGCGGCCCACAGTATCAAGAACGCTGTTGTTCAGGTCGGCCAACGGGCTCGTGCCGCTTCCCGCAATGAGGACGGCCCCTTCCGGAGGACTGACCTCAATGTCGGAGTGTCGCAATCGCCCTACAATCAACAGTTGTCCAAAACGATTGTGCCATCACAAGCGGCATACGCAGAGCATTTGGACCTCCACGATGCGCAGGCAAATTCTTTGCCCGCTCGTCCTCGGCCCACGATCAGTACGCCACCTCCGACTGCAAACGACGACGACATGTCCGACCTCATCTCCCCCGCTTCTCGCATCCCAGCCACAAACTTTAGGTTGTCGAGATTCGCGGAAGGTCCTGGGGCTCCATCGAGACACACTTCTTTCCGTACATCATACCGGACGTCGTTTATTCCCGAGACCGCTCCCTCCTCGCCGAGTTCGGAGGATCACTCAGGTGATTCGCGGTCAATGTCGTCTAATGAACGCAGGCGAAGTGCCTCTCTCTCAACAACACAAGAAAGCAGCACGGACCACAGACGTAGTGTTTCGATCCCGACGCCGGCGCGGTGGCCGACATTCAATGGCAACCAGTTCCGCGCAGCCGGGTATGGGCGTTCGCGAAGCCGAGCGTCGTCTGTCACGTCTCCCAATTCGATCCACCGTCCGCCTCCACTGCCGCTGCCGCTGCCAAGCCTGCCCAGTGCAGGGATCCGACAGGCGCAGACACCGCGTGGGCCGCGTCCTCCGCCACCGTCTGCCCAGAGCCCACGATTCAATTTACCGTACTGATAGTGTTGTACATACTTACCCCTATCCACTTTGTTGCCTACTGTTACGGCTCCCGGTGATTGCCGGTCTTGATCTCTTTGACTTTGGACCATGGCGTCGAGTGAACTGCTTGCTCAAATCCAGGCGGGCAAAAGGCTCAAGAAGGCGTCGACAAATGACCGCAGTGTACCCATCATAGAGGCCCCCAAGGGCGGCGGCGGTGGCGGAGGTGGCGGCGGAGGAGCGTCCTCGTCGTTTACACCTGGTGCAGGACCTCCGCAGCTAGGTAATGGGATGTAGCCCGCAAGACTCTTTCTGAACCCAATGCTCTCGCAGGCGGACTCTTTGCTGGAGGAATGCCAAAACTCAAACCTGCCGGCCAAAACAATCTTGGTATGGTCGGCGAGCATTCGATTTCGATGTGTCTTGATTTGTCCTTTAGCGCGGCCGCCGACGATAGGGAAGCCTCCTGTGGTACCATCGGCGAGTCGCGCCTCTCCCGCAAGTGCTCCGCCGCCGCCCAGTCGCGCTCCTCCTGCTGCGGCGAGTGCTCCTCCACCCCCAAGCAGACCTGCGCCGCCTCCGACTGCGCCCAGCAGAGCTGTGCCTCCGCCGGTCAGAGCCGTCCCTGCGCCCTCACCCGCGCCCGCACTTCCCAACCGTGCAGCACCGAGTTTACCCTCTCGCAGCGTCCCAACTCCCCCTGCCAGTGCTCCCGCTCCTCCGCGAAGAGCTCCTCCTCCGGTGCGCACCGCAAGCCCTCCTGCACCACCTTCGCGACCATCTCCAGCGTTGCCTTCTCGCGCCGCCTCTCCGCCTGCCCGTGCTGCTCCCGCCCTCCCCTCTCGTAGCCCGGCCGTCGGTTCTCCCAGCAGAACTGTCCCCCCTCCGCCCGCCACCCCTGGCCGAGCTCCTCCTCCACCCCCTCCCCCACGACCATCTAGCGTTGGGCCATCGCCTACCACGAGCAGGGCCGTCCCCCTTCCTCCACCGCGCAAATCTACGATCGCTGCAGCAGGCGCTCCGGCCCCGCCTGCACGCGTACGTGCGCTCTCAGAGGCAGAACCCGTCGCCCCTCGGGCTGTTCCTCCTGCCCCTGGACGCGGGAGCCTGGCCCTGCCGCCGGCGCGGCAAAGAACTATATCTGCAGGAAGCCAGCCCTCAGTGAATGGTTCAAATGGAATTAATGCCCGACCACCCGCTCCCCGGCGCAAAAGTATGTATAGATTGCTTGCTCCTAAGTCTCAGACGCTCACTAAATGCTATGCAGTCCCTTCGCCACCCCCGAACGCTGGTTCGCACACCTTCCCCGTGACTGACTTTCCGCCTCCGCGGCCATTCCAGCAGACTGCTCGCCAATATCCGAGCGGGCGAGCAAAGGGGAGCGACTTTGACCTCGGGGCATTATAGGACTAGTTGTATTTGGTTAGCAAGCCTTTGTGAAACCCGAGAAGTGACCGAGCTTAGACTTTGAATAAATTAGTAATAAATCGATATACGTGTCCATTCTCGGCTATATATTGAGCTGGCGACTCGATCAATCCCTCCTTCATCCTCTTTCCTCACCACCATGCGATACGGCGGTCTCCTCGCGCCCGCCCTTCTCACCTTTGTTTCTCTCGTCCTCGCCGACGATGCCCCCTCCGACGTGATTAGCCTCACCTCTGGCACCTTTTCCTCGGTCGACGCCGAATCGCTCATTCTCGTCGAATTCTTTGCACCCTGGTATCTTGCTTCCGTCCACCGGTCTAACTGGTTGTCTTACATTGCATAGGTGTGGTCACTGCAAGGCCCTCGCCCCTCATTATGAGGAAGCTGCAACGGCGCTCAAGGGCAAGAACATCAAGCTTGCCAAGGTGGACTGCGTCGACCAAGCAGATCTTTGCCAGATGAAGGGCATCCAAGGATACCCGTCAGTCTCCTCTTGACACGTCAGCGCTGAAACTTACACTCCCTTCCAGCACCTTGAAAGTCTACAGGAATGGAACCCCTACGGATTACACTGGCCCTAGAAAGGCGGACGGTATCGTTGCCTACATGACAAAGTAAGTCCGCGCAGAGGCTTCGAAGATCCATGATTTATGATGCATTATAGACAATCCCTTCCTGCTGTGTCCGAGGTTACCGTCGCCAACCTCGAGGAGTTCAAGAACGCCGACAACCTCGTCGTCGTTGCCTACGTGTCCTCTGCCACCGACGCCCCGGCCCCCGCGTACAGCGCCACCGCTGAAAAGCACCGTGATGACTTCCTCTTCGGTTTATCGACCGACAAGGATGCCATTGCCGCCGCCAAGGTCACCCCGCCGGCCGTCGTTGTGTACCGTAAATTCGACGAGCCCGTCGTCGAATATCCTTTCCCCATCCTCGACGCCAAGGACGCCGACCTAGAGGACTGGATTAAGGAGCTCTCCGTGCCCACCATCGCCGAGGTCAGCAGCGAGAACTACGCTACTTACGCTCAGAGCCCCAAGCCCCTCGCGTACCTCTTCCTCGACCCCACCAGCGAGCACAAGGATGCCGACATCGAGACCGTTAAGGCCATTGCATCCAAGTACAAGTCCAAGATGAACTTTGTCTGGATCGACGCCATCAAGTTCGGCGACCATGCCAAGGCTCTCAACCTTGCTGAGCCCAAATGGCCCGGCTTCGTCATCCAGAACGTGGCCAAGCAGCTCAAGTACCCTTATGACCAGGCGAAGGAGGTCAACTCTGAGGGAGTCGAGGCTTGGGTCAAGGCATACCTTGACGGCGATCTCACGCCCCAGTTGAAGAGCGAGCCGATCCCCGAGGTCCAGGAGGAGAATGTGTACTACCTTGTCGGAAAGGAGTTTGACAAGGTCATCTACGATGACTCCAAGGACGTCTTCATTGAGTTCTACGCTTCCTGGTATGGCCTGCGCATCCTTTCGTCGAGTTAATTACTAAACCCATTTTAACCAGGTGTGGACACTGCAAGCGGCTCAAGCCTATCTGGGATGACCTCGCTGACCACTACGCACCCCTCAAGAAAACCCTCACCATGTAAGCACATAATTGTGTTTGAAAGCATCTCCTTGACTAATTCCCCTCAGCGCCAAAATGGAGGCTCAGGAGAACGACCTCCCGCCATCCGTCCCCTTCTCGATCTCTGGCTTCCCCACCCTCAAGTTCAAGAAAGCCGGTACCCGCGAGTTCATCGACTATGAGGGTGACCGATCATACGAGAGCCTTGTCGCCTTCATCGAGGAGCACGCCGTCAACAGACTCGATCTTCCTGACGTGCCTGTTGTCGCAGACGACGAGCCCGCGCAGGTACACATCGAGGAGCACGATGAGCTATAAAGTACACAACTTGGTAGTTTATTAATCCGACTTTGTATCACGTATTTATGTCTTTTTCCTGTAAAAATCAGAGAAAGACAATCGTATGCCGAGGAATCTACAATCGAGGTCTGGGTGTGTTGCAAGACCAGAAACGATGGTTTGGGCGCGTTCTGAAAAGGCGCCGCCGTATTCCTTCACTTGATTTATTAACCGCGGCAGCGCCTCCGTGTCCTGAGGCTGTTCAACTCCAGTATATACACCCTTGGCACAGTTAAAGTCAAGAAAAATAATAGGGAAAAGACTCACTCTTTCGGCGTCAAGTTTCACATCTCTCCGTGCTGATTCGGAGAGACAATAATTGTAAAAGTTGTCCTGTGTGTGGCGTGAGTTGCTTTGCTTCAGATTTTGAGAATTTACCCACCGTCGCTTCCCGGAACATGAGAATGGTAGAAAAAACCTCTTTCACCTGATTGAGGATATTTTCCTGGACAAAAAAGCATGAATACCGACTCGAAAATGCGCGCGCGGTGACTGACTTGTTTCCCAGATTTCGGGCTCAAAAGCAGCACTTTCTTGACCATTCGGTCTAAATATGAGCGGTGCGCCTCAATCATCGCGTCCAGGTCGCCCTCCTTTTTGTTCAAAAAGTCGAGCAAGACTTTCCATGAACACTCGATCACTTCGAGCTGGCAATACGCCTGCATCTGTCGCATAAAATGGATCATCTCGGCCATGACTATTCGAATCTGATGCCATTGCGGGTCGAGTTCTGAGAGACGAGGGTTGAGTCAGAAAGGAAATAAGGGGAAAGTAAAGAAAAATACCCGGTACGCGCAAAAACGTCCTGGCCCCGCCGGCTATTCGCATCCACCCAACGTTCAAGGTGCCCTCAATCCGCTTCATTTGCCACAAGTGGTTGAAGAGCTTGAGGTACTTGACCATAGAATCGGGGTCGAGCACTGTGTCGATCGGTGCATCGACTTTGTACTCGAGCGTAAACACGTCCCAGCCGATTTCGCCATGCGAGTACTCAAGCATCCGCGCGTCGAGGCGGCGGAGCACGTCCGGCGGATCGTTCTGCGCGTTCGAAGATCGGATCGCGGTTTCGAGGGTGGCGGTTAGATTGTGGCGGAATAGCGCGTTCGCTGGACGGGTGAGACTGGGTCCCAATGCCTCCATTAACTGGTCGGCAAAATCGCCGTGGCCGAGCATCAGGTAGTGCTTTAACGCCCGGAGGTGGTCGAGCAAGTGGAACTTGTCGATGAAGACTTCGAATAATCGATGGCTGGCAATTTGATACGCCGTATCTATGGACCGCTCCAAACCAGCGATGTCGCTGTACTTCAAGGCTACCGCGGCTGTAAATACCAGGGTAAATTTATCAAGTTGTACGCGACTTACTTCCACCGGTGTTGCTCATTTTTTCTCGAGTAACGACCCAGTCGCTATCATGACAGCTATAGCGAATGAAGTTCAAACTCTTGCCCGTCGAGAAAATCTAGACGGTGTGTTATGAGCGTCGATTTCCTTTGCTCGGAAGGGAAGGTACCTTCTTCCCAAACGCCTCGCCCACAAACATCGGCAGCATATCCTCTTGGAACTGATATTTTGCTTCCCACAGTTTGAGACCACCATCACGTTCAGCGGAAACGTCGTCACTGTCGACTCCGAGGCCAGCAAAGCCACCGTCCCCGCCGAGAGGACCGATTCCGCCTGCCAAGGACGACGGGTGCACATATTGCATGTTGGCCAACGTCGGGTCCATTGCAACGAAGAACTCGGAGAACGGGTCGTAGAGTTCGCCGGAGAAAAGCCATTTGTGGAGGGTTGCAAAGAAGGGTTTGGAAACCTTTCGTGATAATCAGCAAACAATCCTGAGGGCTAGAGTGTCAATTTACCTCCTCTAGAAGTTGGTCAGTGAATTTCCGAACGAAGGGGTCGCCGTTGTCCGTGTAACCATGAATTAGGTTTACGAGCGCACCTCCCTGGGCGTCTCCATAAAAATTAGAAGGAATTTTCCTGGGATTGAAAGAGGGTACCTCGAGCGCCTTCTACGCACACGCTCATCATTCGCATTCGTAGCCTCCATTCATTTATCCACACATCTAACCGCCGTAACGTTAAACCCGTCTCCTCCTCCTTGAGGCTTTGCCCGTCAGGATCGCGATTCGACGAAGCGGACATTTGGGATTCGAGAATGGCGATGAGACGATAGTACTCTGTGAGCTGGGTCTGCAAGTGGTGACACAGACTCTGCTCAATCATTCCTACCCCCGACGCGCCTTCCCGTTCACGTACAAACGTTTCCACACGCGTGTACAGGTATCCAACTTCGGAGAGCCGATGTATCAGCGCCTTGGTTGGAGCCGACACGACATATTTCTGGCGAAGTAGTGAGATTTGATTTCAGGAATAAACGAAGGGAGGCGGACCGAGTCGTCCATGAACACAAGTTTATTCTCTGCGTCCGGATCGTCTTGTATTGAGAAACGCACATATTTCCCGGATATTCCCTGCAGCAGGTAGAGGGTATCACGCAGGAGAAGGTGTTCCGGGAGATGCGGCCGTCCTATAAACGCATAAGTGCCATTCGCGACCGGCTCGATGGCATCTACCAATTTTCTGGCGATATTCGCGCAATATATCTGCCTTTGACTTGCCCCTGGGTAACCGAGACACTGGTGGTTCCACAGGGCTGGGATTAGGTGAAATTCGTGGGGGCGGAGGAGGTGCAAGGGTGGGGAGGAACGCTGGTGTTGGTCGCGAAGACGAGGACGCGAGAGTTTGTAGGAAGAGGATAGACGCGTGTTTTCGAGAAAGGACCGGCTTGAGGAAGGTCAGTGAGCTATCAGACCCAGAGAAGAGGCGCACCTGGTCAAGGAGACGCGAGAGAAGGTTGGTGAACTTGAGGGATGCCGCGCCATTTGGTGAGGACTGGAGCACTGTGGTCGTTCGTCGGTGAATCGACGCGTTTGTGAGGTTCTGAACGTACATTGCCGCCGTACCAAGTCGGTGAGATGGTTTAGATCTGGTTCATGGTTTCCACCGATGTTGCTAAACCGCGTGTTAGGACTACTTCAACTTGGACCGTCCTGAGCTGCACCTGTTCAGGATTTCCTGGCAGTGAGCGACGAGCTCCCTTCTCAGCCCATCGTTGTCCCTCGATGCAGGGACCAGAGCGGTTATGAGTGATTCTAGAGCCTGCGCCATTATGGTGGGACGCGTTCGGTATCGCCGGCACGTGTCGAGAACTCAATTTCACACAAAATTCAAAGTTGAAAATTCCAACGAAATTCTAAACGTTCGCACAACATAGATTGAAAAACAGTAATAACACAGTGATTTACAACTTGATCTCTTTCAACCCATCCTTCCAGAACGTGAAGTACGCTGAGATGAGGATTAGTAGCCAGAAAAGAAACGAAGTGAGCAACTTACGTGTAATACCGTCCTCCTGCACGTTTGTGAGCCGAGGTTACTGGATGCAGCGGTAGAACACGTACGCGGTAATTGAGCAGGGCAACCATTCCATCGGGGTTCATGTTCTCGCCAATGTACTGTTCGACATGTGGTGAAGGCGCGGTGCCGGCCGCGAAGCAAACTCACGAATTCGTAGTCCTTGAAGTTACCAACGATTTTTTTAGCAAAGGTGGCAGCGCCTTTCTCGAAGGCCTCGACGCGGTCCGGCTTAGTTTCCCCCAGTTTTGCCTTGACCGCCTTCATGTAGCCCTGGTTGTCGGCGTGAACACACTGCGGGATCGCATTCAATTTATGCCGACCTTGAGGTATGACAAGAAGGATTTCTTGTCGAATGTGGTGGACTGGAGCCGGAAGGAATGCACCACGTTGTTAACCTGCTTGGCGCCTTCCTCCAGAGCCTCTTCCTGTTCCTCCTGGGACGGGTTGGCACCTAGGCAGTCGTGAGCTAAGCACACTACAACAGTGCACAGATGAGCGGACCGATGTCGACGTCGCCGTCCTTAACCACCATCATGGCACAGTCAACCTCGTACACGATATCATCTACAAGCTTGCTGAAGCGCAAATAAGCACATAGATCTTGGAAAAGAGGTGAAAAGGTTGCTCACACAGGGAAAGCATCGGAGAACATCTCGTCCCCGGTCAAAATGTCTTCGTAAAGCAACATCGGAAATTCTTAAGGTCGAATTGGGCGGTGTTAGCGCGGTATACAGTCTAAGTACTCGTGGTACGTACAGGAGAGGGAGGGAGAGAGAGAGATGTGAAAAGCAGAGAAGAGGATAGGCGATCGATACTGATAGACAAGCGAAGCACTGCCACTGATTGATCTTGAAAATTTTGAGCCGCAATGGCTGCCTTCCAACCAACAGTGGTCAAGGCGCACCCGCGTCCCTCAACTGCAAAGCATTCCCCCGAGTCGCGCTACTGGCGCCAGTTCAAGCACCCAGTTTTCGTCAAGGAATACGCGCCCGTTACTTCAGTCCATTTCTCGCCATGTAAACCACACAGATTTGCAGTTACTGCTGCGACTAGGATCCAGATATACGCCCCGCGCACCCAGAAGATAACAAAAACCATTTCTCGCTTCAAGGACGTCGCCCGCAGCGGGAGTATCCGCGCGGATGGGAAACTCGTGGTCGCAGGAGATGACAGTGGACTGGTGCAGGTCTTTGACATCAACTCGCGCGCCATTCTGCGGACACTGGACTCACACAAGCAACCTGTACATGTTGCCAAGTTCTCCGCACTCACCCCGACTCAGGTCCTTTCCTGTTCGGACGACACCACCGCCAAAATATGGGACGTTCCCTCACAAACACCCATATCCACCTTTACCGCTCATACCGACTACGTCCGCTCCGGCCAGGTATCCACGTCCAATCCCAACCTGGTACTGACCGGCTCCTACGATTCGACCGTCCGCCTCTTCGACGCGCGGTCCGGGCATTGCGAGATGGTCATGGGCGGGACGAGCGGCGGCGGGGACGCGCCAGTGGAACAAGTTCTCATGTTTCCCTCGGGTACCGTCGCAATCGCCTCCGCGGGTCCGATCCTCCGCGTATGGGACCTCGTAGCCGGCGGACGGTGTACCCGCGCGCTCTCCAATCACCAAAAAACTGTCACAGCCCTCGCGTTCAATGGGAACGCAAGCCGACTCCTGACCGGCGGCTTGGACCAGATGGTGAAAGTGTACGATGTCAGCACGTACAAAGTAGTGCACACCATGCGGTACCCCGCTCCCATATTATGTCTGGCGATATCGGTACGAAGCTCGAGCGCTGCAGTATCTCTCTCTCTCTGAAACTAGCTGTGTTGTAGCCGGACGAGACCCATATCGCGGCTGGCATGTCCGACGGCACACTCTCTGTCCGACGACGACAACCCAAGGCCTCGGAGGCAGCGGGCGACGCCCCATTTTCCTCCTCCGCCCTGCGTTCCGGCGCATTCGAATCCTTCCTCGGCGCAACATTCCCCACCCTCGGCCAAGGATCTCTCCGACAAAAAACGAAATCCAAAGCCCTCGGCGACGTTGATGAGTTCCGAGTGGAAAGTCGGCGGGTAAAACGGCTAAGAGACTATGATAGGCTCTTGAAGAGCTTCAAATACTCCGCTGCTCTCGACGCGGTGTTGCGGAAGGTATGTTATTCCTTCAGAGCTGTTTGACTTTTCTGATGACCGTATTTGCAGCAAGTTCCACCAACGACAACATTCTCGCTGATCCAGGAGCTCATCCACCGCGACGGCCTCCGAATAGCACTCGCCGGTCGTGACGACGTGCAACTGGAACCCGTCCTCCGCCTCCTTGTCAAGCACGTCACCGACCCACGATTCGGCGAAATGGCCTGCGACGTTGCAGGCATTGTCATCGGTACAACCTCTCACACTCCCTCATTCCATGCATCCCTCTAATTCGTTCGAATGCTCCTAGAAATGTACACACCTGTCCTCGGCCAATCCCCGCTCATCGACTCGCTCTTTCTCCGACTCCGGAAAAAAGTCGCCGCCGAACTCCGTTTCCAAAAGGAACTATTAAAAACCAAGGGCGCACTGGACATGGTCCTAGCTACGGCTGCGTCCCTCGCGAGTTAGATGATTGCAGGGGTGACATATGTACAGGAACAATAGCTATGCGGGTGCGGTGGAGGGGTCGAGCGCCGCAATCAGAGCGGCGAGGATCTCCTTTTGCGATGGTGCGCGCTCCTCTGCGCCCTGCGCCGCCACCGATGGAGGATCCGGCTCGTCGTCTACGTTATCGTAGAATGTCCTCAGAGTCTGTATAATATCCTGCATGGACAAACTTTTGCGGTCTAGCATTTGCAGTAGATGCGCTCGAATCTGTGAACCTCCATGAGCTGCAGGACTGAAAAACAAAGACAGATACCTACTCCGTCATCCTCCATCGCGATCCACGCTAGGATATAATCGACCGTCTGCAGGGTGAACAATCCACTCTCCAGACGCCGCAGATACCACGTATCTTCCTCCTCCGAGGTAATTTCATCCCCGTCCGCCAAAAGCTCCTGATGTGCGAGTTAGTAAAGGCAGATGGTACACAGAAAAGAAAAACCTGCCTTCTTCTCCGCCGCGATCTCAGCATCAGCCGCCTTCAGCCTGCTCGTCGCATTATCCCGAATCTCGAGCAACTTGTCGACCTTTTCGTACGTCCCCTCAACAAACTTGGCCAATAAACGGATCCGCGCGGGGGACTCGGACGGGATGTTGGAGAAGAGAGACGAGAGGATGCCGAGGATGTGAGATGTGTCCTCCGACGCTGGAGGAGCGGGGCCGGTTTTTTGCTTCTTCGACGTCTAGACGCAATGAGTTGTGCGGAAGTGGATGCAAATGAGAGTAGGCGCGTACCTTGCCCATAAACGCGGAGAAGAGCGTCTTGAGGCCTAGTGCCTCCACGAACGCCTCACACGATGCCGTCCCGGAGACTCCGGACATGGCGTAGTCGAGCGTTTTGATAGCTCGTGAGCGCGCTTGGAGTTTTTCTCTGTATCGCGTAAGTACTTGGGACAAAGCGCGGACAGGACAGCGTACTTCATTACCAGAACCATAAGATCTGGGCCCTCCGCTTTGAGGAAAAGCTCTTTGATTGGCTCTTCGCTCAGCGCAGAACACAGCGAGTCAAAGACATTCTCCATAAACTCCGTCTCGTCTGCATCAACTGGGTCCCGCCGCCGGTATTGCTTCACGCGTGAGATTAATATTACTCGTTCAAAGGGCATGTAGGAACAGAAAACCCACCGAAAGCACCTTCAAGAAAATCTCTACGCCATCTTTCTTCCCCAACTCTAACCGATTCGGCCTGTTGTTCTGCAGCAGGATAGACAGTAGCTCCGCCGCATAGCCGCGATTCTCATCGTGTGTTTTCGACTGTATGCGCGTGAGCAGCCACGGCAGGATGCTCGTCTTCGCGACGAGTTGCGTCGACAGCTCAGGGTTGAAGCCGAGGACGTTCTCGAATATGCCGAGAACGTGAAAGATGCCCTGCCGGTCCGACTCCTCTGTTTCGTTCAGCCGCGCGAGATTGTCGACGAGGAGCTCCAGAATAGAGTTCTCCAGCTACATGATAGGGATGAAGCGCGTTTAGATATACAAAGTCAAAGGACGCACCAGGCCCTCGATGAGGATTTTCAGCGCCTCCTCGGCCGTGCGCTCCTCGTCCTCGTCATCATCCTCGTTGCCTACGTCCTCGTCCGTGAGTTCGTGGATGACTTCCACAACGTCAATGACGATGTCGGCGTTCTCGTGGCTCAGCAGGCCGATGAGCAGCGTGACGGTCCCCGAACGTACCAGCTCTGGGTAGGCGAGCACCGGCGCCTGTGCGAGCGGCAGGAGGGCCTTGATCGCGCTGTCCAGGTCCGCCTCCGAGTCGATGAATCTGTCGCAATATTAAATAACCTCAGACGCGTCGCAAACAAACACGCACTTTGTCGGGTCGTCGGGGTACTTTGACCTCTGGTCCTGGTTCTTATTCACCGCGCGCTCAAAGCGCAGCAGCATCCGGCGTATACTTGTAATGTTCAACGCGTCCGGCTGTTCTGAACACAATTAATATTCAGCTTGCTCCCCACGCCGTGCAGCGAGACGCACGTCGTCCTGGTTGCCCGTGCCGCCCGCGCTGTCGAAGATGTTGAGGATCTCCTTCTGCGTCGAGGAGAGCCCGCCACCGAAGAAGCGGCCCTCGTCGTCTTCTTCCGCGAAGTAGTCCGCGTCGCCGCCCGGCGCGAAGTCGCCCTCCATGTCCGCGTCCTCGTCGTCAGGGACCTCCTCAACCGTGGCGCGCTGGCTTTTGCTGGTGCCGTTCGCAGGGGACGTGCTGGAGCTCGGGACGGGTGGCACTTCCGTGTCCATTTTGATTTTCTTCAGCATCTCCAGCGACGGATTGTCGGGCAGCTTACGCTTGCCCGCAGGCAGTTTGGGGACCTACGAGGCGCATTAAAGGCAGTTATGGAGCCTGGCCGAGCGCACAACTGACTTTGAAGAGTTTGTCAATGTCCATCGTGAACAAGGAGTTTGGATTGAACAATCAACAAGCGAACATACGACTTCGACTTGGAACAAATTCAATTCAGGCATAAAAGATTGACAAGCAGTATCTTAAAGGAACTACTGGAGCGCGCCAACGCGAAATCGCGTTCTTATTCTACGAGTAACAAAATTACCTTTGAGCTCATCGCGCGTCTTGTGCATGTCCGAATTTCAGAATCAAAAGGCCACGGATTATATTCGAACAGTATGAGCTCGCAGCCAGCAACATAAAAACACAAACGTACATCCACTGCTCCTCCAGCCAGCCGCCGTGTGCGAACGAAAGATCTAGTAGGGCTGGTGCCTGTTCTTCTTCAGGTTCTTCTCGAGCTGCTTGGCCTTCCTGTGCCCGATCTCGACCGGGCGTATGGCCGTGTCATCAGCTTTCTTCAGCTTTATGGGCCGGTTCCCGACGTACTTGCCTGCGGGGCCCGTCAGTATTCGTTCGGGCGCAAGGGAGATAGATACAGACCGTCCATCTCACGCCAGGCCTTTAGGAAGTCTTCAGGGTCAGAGAATGCAATGAAGCCATACTTTGCCTGTGGACAAAATCAGGGTCAAGGCGGGAGGATGTTTGCGTCAACGCACCTTTTGACTGAGCCGGTCCCGGATAACGCGGGCCTTCTGGAACGAGGCGTACTTGTTGAAGGCATTCGACAGCACGTCGTCAGAGACGTCGTTACTCAAGTCCCCGACGAACAGGCGGAACCAAGCTACATGCAAAGGGCGAGTCAATACCACCGCCTATCGGCAGCACGTTTAATCACGCACAAGGATTCCACTCTAGGAGCGTCTGGTCCTCCCACACCTTTCCTCCGCCCTTGCGCAGGACCGTCGTTCGCTTGCCGCCCTTTGCGACCTTGCCGCCGGAGCCACCGCGCTTGTCGATCATGGCGCCCGGAACGTAGACACTCTGTTGCGCCAGGATACCGACATCGTACTCGTAGGCGTTGGCGGGCACCGGCGCATTGTGCGAGGAGCTAGAGGGGTAGGCTCCCTGATAGTAGTCCATGGTCGTTCAAGTCAAGCGTTTTGGGCACTGCCACCGGCAATATCCGTTTTACGCGCAACCACGACCCGCAAGGAATATTGAATGGTCCATTATTCAAGAGCTCTCATTCAAACGCCATCCGCGTCTCGGGCTAAAATCACCCTTCAAGTCGATGGTCATGGCTGCGGCGTTGTTCAAATTGGCGGCACAAAAAGAAAAAAAGACAAAGCACCTTGTTTTCTTCGCGCACCGCGCGTGCAGCGCGTCTGCAACGGATGTGCGTTTCGGGCTCTCATCATACATAAGATAAACACAGTGACCGCGCCATCGCATCACTTTGGTTCGTGTTTGTGAACATGCCTGGCTCTCCGTACCCCATCCCAGACGAGCCTTCGCCCACAACTCCAAGTCCATCAGCCTCGGCCACTGTAGATGAACCGACGCCCAACGCCTCTCCTCCCGTCCTCGACGACGACGACACCCCTCAGTGGGCGCTTGACCTAATTCACCATCGCGGGTGGACACCTATCTTATTCGACGTGCTCTACATGACCTAAGCCTCAACTTGCAAGAACAGTAAGTTACCATCGTCCTCGCAAAACACCTTACCTACCAAACATTTTATAAAATTTGGTCCCTGGCGAGGTCACTCAACATTACCGCCGTCCGCAACAATACCGACCTCGCACCACTCGCACTTCCGTTCCCTCGCCTCCCCGTCCTTGTCAAGCCACCCGCGCCTGCCGCCGATGCCCCCGCAAATCCTCCGCCCGTATTCAACCCAGTGCCACCCCCTGTGATGGGCCCTCGCAACTCTCCAAGATTTGCGTGCTTTGACCGGTGAGCATACAGTTGAAGATGATTTCATCAGACTCACTTGCTCCTGGATGCAGTTAATGACCTTACACTCTTAATCGCGGCGTACAACATCCCCAACCCCGGAGGGCTCGTCCCGGCGCAGCGGGCCGCGTTTGCTGCGTTCGTGGGCGTTAGAAATCGGTAGTTGTGTGCAGCTTCACAGTGAATGAGTGCGGTGCATGTTATCTCACAGCTCCTCGGTATCTTCCTTTTCGACTGCTGCTCCCGAACCTCGCTCTACAAATATGGTGCGAATTCAACTCCTGTGCTACGAAGGAATACGACGCTGCTGCTTCGCCGACGATGGAGAAGACAATACGCACCCAGCATAGCCCCACCTTTTCTCATTGATGAGTACGAAGTTCTTGTCGTGTCTCCCGTCGAGTTCGCGTCTCCTGCACTCTCCGCAGTCAAGTCGTGGTACTACATGCTCAAAGTCATTGAACATCCACACAAAAGGAATTAACAGAGGTCAAAGCGAATGTACAGTTTCCATTACTCGCAGTTTGTCTGAACCGTGTCCTCCCACCTCTCGAACCCCACCCCGGAGTTGCCTTGTGGCTATTGTATACTTCAACATCTCCCTGGATGGCACGGAATAAAATAATCTGCAGCGTTCTTTAATATGTGCGATTGGTCTGCTCTCCTAAAAGCACACAGCTCCGAGTCAATATTCTTCGCAGATTCAACATGCACGCCAAAGGGATGATACAGTCGAGCTATGTGGATTTCATTACTGGCAGCAAGACTATGTAGAGTAATCATGATAATTCCTGGTTATACATAACTCATCTAAACCCTCCCAGGGTTCATGGACCCTCACGCGCCCTCCCCAACATCCACAGTAACGGTCTCCCCGATTCCGCACACGCCAAACGCGCCCTCCTTCACGCCCGCCTTGGCGCACTCCTTGGCGAGGAGGGCGGGAGGCTCGTTGATGTCTTCTGTCGTGAGAACCCAGGCGCTGCAAGAAGGGCGTCAGTTATGCTGCGAGATTATGGAAGGCACAAAAGGACCCACCCCCAATGCATCCCCAGCGCGCGCCTCGCGTGAATGTCGCGGAAGATAGCGACGCTGTCACGCGGCGCGCAGTGAACGGGCGACATGAACTTTCGTGGGGCGTACGCTCTGGCGTCGTGTCATGAGTATACTGTATATACAGACCGAATAAGTAAGTAAATGCATGGCGCACCCAATGGGAATCAACGCAAGGTCAAAGGCGCCCCAGTGCTCGCCGATCTCCTTGAACGCGGGGCAGACGGGGAGCGTCTCGGGGCCCTCGTCCGTCGAGGATGGGACGGTGCGGTAGCCCGTGTCGCCGGCAAAGTACACCCGCGCCCCTGGCGCCGCCTCACCGTCCGCCTGCACGCCCTCGACGACCCATCCGCCCCACAGAGTCTTGAAGCGGTCGAGGAGCCCGCGACCGGTGAAGTGCTGCCCCGGCGTGAAGGTGATGTCGAAGCTGACTGTCTGCGTGGGCGAGACGTGCGCGGTGACGCGCCGCGCGTCCCACCAGTCGATGCAGTGCGCGCGGGAGGCGGGGATGTTGAGGCCTTTGAAGTAGGCTGTGTTGCCTTCTCCGATGGGGGCGAAGACGTGCGGGGCGGGGGTGCGAGCGAGGAGGTTTCGGAGGGAGGTGGTGTCCATGCTGCGCAGGCGGGCCTTAATGCGGGCCAAAAGGGCGGCAAAGAGGGCTTACTGGTCATAATGGTTGTGGGAAATCACGATCGCGTCGATTTCGGGGACGTCTTCAAGCGCGCAGGGCGGGGCTGGATACACATGTCAGTCCAGAAACATAACGCCAAAGCGGAGCACTTGCGCGTGAAGCGTTTCGGGCCAACCCATTGACTAGGCGAGCAGCGGTCGCTGAACACGGGGTCGAACAGAATGCGTGCGCCGCGAACCCCAGCAATAGACGAAGGCAGCTCAACCAGGAAGCAGGCGTGTCCGAGCCAAGTAGCCTTGATCTTCTGTGCGTTCTCCACCACCTCCTTCGCCTCAAGGCCCCACGTCGGCTTCTGTATAGGAATCTGCGCGATAGATTCTTTGGTAGGCCCGGGATGGGTAATCGCCTGGGGGAGCAGCTATTTTTTTGGCTCTAAGCAGAGGAACGTGTATTGGACTACGACAGGGGGCGCGCACCTCAATCATGGCTTTCCCCATCGCGATCTGTTTGAAGCTCGGCCATGGGTTGTGAAAGGCCGTAGGTTGAGAGTGCAGCCAGTGACTGGGTTTACCCAATTTCTCCCGCGCTGCGCGCGCGGACGCCTGGGCGGAGGTTTCTAACACTTGAATGGCAGGGAGCGACATAGGCGTTGCGGTTAGGAGCTTCGTTTTTGAAAAAAATATAGATAAACAACATCTATGAGACGGGAAATGTAAGGCACTATGAAGTTGAAGTGGCCGACGGCTAGTATTTGAAGTCAGTAAGATACAAGGTGTTACGGCTGATTTTTCTGGGAAATAATCGAATACAAGCACTAATCGGATGTCCTCTACCACTCTAAACAGACGAGCGCCTCTCTAACGTCTTCAAAACTGAAATTCACATTTATATATAAGTTCGTGGACGCGTCCTCGGCAACTCACCCGGCCAGTTTGCGTGTCATGGCTGAGTCATCGCCCTTTAGCTCTTGTGCGGATCCGTGGTTTTTCTGGGACGAACACAACCGCTTTCGAGGTAAGAATCGGCTTTCAAGAGTATTCTTGACCAGGTCAGACGCGGCCGAGTTTCTTTATCAGTGAGTGAACGTGAAAAAGCCAAGACCGAGCAGGCTGCTGCAAGCTAGATTCATTCGTAGATCACCCAGCAAGAGGTATGTACAAAGCCATGTTCCCTTGTTCTAGGTAGCGGCCGATTTTCGACAAATTTGAAGTACTAGTGCCAGTGGTGTTTTCACGAATAATTGGATCGAAAGCCCTTTACCAAGTGTCTTGGGCAACATCGAGCGCGTCGTAAACAACCTTGATTCCAGTGATGAACTTGGAGGTGCGGTTTGAAGACGCTCGAAGTGATTGTGGTGGAGTGGAGGTCGAAATTTTTGATGTTCTCACGCGCGCGTTCTTTGCATCTGTGTCGCCCAACCCAAAATGGGTTGTATACCCATTGGGTCTTATAGGTCTTGTCGCGGCCTCACTCATGCGATCTGTCTCTCAGCCTCATCCAAGATCCATTGGACACAGATACTTTTTGGAAACATAAGTTGACAGTACATTGAGAGCAAAGAAACGGGGAGAGAACTACAGGCGACGCTTCTTGACTTTTCTGGCGGAACTGGACCCCTCTCCTTTATCTTCGTCGCTCGCCGAACGCTTCAAAGGTCTTAATTGGCGCATCTCATGCGCGACCTCAAGAAGCGTGTCCCGGCATTCGGTCGCCCGGGCAATATCGGTAGTCGGAAGCAGCAGAAGAGCGCTTGCGAGACGCCCGCAAAGATCGTCAAATTTGGCGACCGAGACCCTGACTACGTCTTTCTCGTCGTATTCGTCCTCCGATGCTGGACCCGCATTTGAATCTTCCGCTATTATCACAAGTAAGCAAAATATTTCGGGAAGGTAGGCGCACATACATTCAGGAGTGCCCGGAGCCTTCACGGCGGGCTTCTTGACATCGTTCGCCTTTCGAGATGATTTTGCAGGACTGCGCGAAGCAGGCGTTTTTGGTGTCGTAGCAGCCTTTTTGGGAGTCGTAGCAATCTTTTTCGGCGTCGTCGTTTTCTTTGGGGTGGCCTTAGCCGGACTTGAGGGGAGTTTCCGATTCTTCAGGTACGCCTTTTGAGCCTCTGGAGTCACCGTGAAATGCGTGTATTGGGTGCACTAAATAGAATGGTCTAAAAAGGGAAATGTCTAGATATAAAGATCCACGAACCGATTTCCTCCTCTTGTCGATTTTATCCTGCTCTTCCCTGCTGATAATCCTGGATTGCATACTGCCCATATCGACAATGAGTGAGATTTGGGTTTGAGGACGAAAAACGCGTACGAGCAGCCATGTTCGGTCACAAAGGCGTCCAACGCGGACTCGACCTCTGGATCGAGCAGAAATTTGAGAACAAGCGTGTTGGTGCTTCCTTCGCTCGTATCAACCTCTTCAAGATGTTGGAGAAACATTTGCTTGGCCTGCGAATCAGTCAGTACTCAAAATTCCCCAGTACACGTTAACGCGATCGAGTGGCAGCCGGAAGCGCACAATAGGAACTGAATTGAACCTTGTGGAGGGTGGCATCCTCTTCGACGGCCATCATAGAGTCGACAGGCATTATGAAGAACCAAAACTTAGCGCAGACTCAAGACAAAGAAGATGGTTTGGGTAAGAAAGACCAAAGAAAGACGCAGGCTGTTGCCAAACAATGCCCTTTGCACTGCCACCCCCTTGAACTCTGGGAGAGTCGCGACGCAATGCTTCCGCGCCAAGCCGCAGTACTACGCAAACGTTTGTCTCAAGTACGTCGCATTGGAGATACAACCATCTCTTCTTACTTGCTCGTTCTACAGGATCAACGTGAAGCTCGGCGGGATCAACACCATCGCGGACCCTCGTCGGTCAGCGTATTAACTGGTAAGACTCTTTAGCCTGTATTGTTGCAAGATACTGAGCTCGCGTCGAAGACCCGCACAACCCCACTATCGTCATGGGTGCGTCCATTCATTACCGCTATCCACCCTTCCTTGCTGATATGTTCTCTCTCAGGCGGTCCGTTCATTTTTCTTTACCTTTCTTCTGACACTTCGTTGCTCAATTGAATCTAGCCGATGTTCGTCCAGCCAGTTCCTCTACTGTCTTGTTGCTTACACCCATCCTCAGGTTATTCACCCAGCCCCTGGTATTAATTTGGGGAAAAAGTAATATATTTCTGCTAACCTGCTTATAGGCAGTGACGGTCGCCCTTCGTTCACCTCTCTCGTCGCCAACGTCGACTCGGACACCGCCAAGTACATCGCCGCCAGCCGAGTTCAAACTTCTCGTCAAGAGATGATCGAGGAGCTCGAATCGATGTCCCACCACTGCCTGTCGATGTACATCCGGTACGGGCGACCATTTTAGCACCGCCGTAGGCGACAGTATTAACTATTTCTGCAACTATCGCGAGATGGCTGAGAAGAAGGCTCCCGGAGCATCGGCCCCGAAGCGCATCATCTTCTACCGCGGTGCGTTTCCTTGTTTCGAATCTGTTCTCCCTCTCATTCACCCTTGTTTAGACAGAGTTTCCGAAGGACAGTTTAAGCAGGTTCTTGAGCAAGGTTTGTTCCATGCCTTTATTTTTCTGGTTTGTGCCAACCCTGATATAGAACTGCAGCTCATCACGAAGGCTTGTGCTACGCTTAAAATCGACCCCAAGATCACGATTTTGGTCGTCGGCAAGGTCTGTCTCCGCCCGCTCATCGTTCTCCCAGTTGTTAAATCGTACACTTGCACGAGGCATCCTCGACAAAGGCAAGAGGCACTACCGCTAGCATTACCGGCGCCGAGACCGGAGCTCGTCTTGCAACTTCCTGACGCCTCCCCACGGCCGGCTCGTTGTCCTATATCAACCCCATATCGAAACAGAGTTCAAGTTGGGGGGCGAATATAATACTTACTCCCGATTCACATTTTCATTCAACGCTACACCACTAGGTTGGGTATGTTAGGGTATCTTCGAACGTTGCCTTGAATAACGGAACGTATGATCTTGAGTGACTTTGAAAGTCCATACTTTGAACATGCCCGAGATGGCCGAACTTGAACTTGCGGCTACCGGGCCGAGTAAACGACAAGTGTGATTAGTCAGCCCATCTCCCTCCCAAAAAAACCCTCCCCGCCCTCCGCCTCCTGCACGGTCCTCAAGGTGAGCATTAAGTGTGAAATGCTGTCTGGCTGCCCTTGTGAAGGGATTGGAGTGGTTCACGGGGCAGACGGGGCATTTCTGGGCTGGATGCAGCGGTGGACGAGTGGATGTCGCTAACTTTTTTGTCAGATGCCGTTCGTCAAAAAACTCAAGTCCGACGCATACTACTCGCGTTTCCAGGTCAAGTACCGCAGACGTCGTGAGGGCAAGACCGACTGTGTGTCCATTCCCTGCTCTCCATTTTATCCCGCTAATTTACTGGGGCAGACTATGCGCGGAAACGGCTTGTGACGCAGGCGAAGAACAAGTACAACGCACCCAAGTACCGTCTCGTCGTCCGCTTCACCAACAAGGACATCATTGTCCAGATCGTCTATGCTCGCCTCCAGGGCGACTTTGTCCTCACCCAGGCACACTCCCGCGAGCTGCCCCGCTACGGCATCAAGCAGGTCTCACAAACTGGGCTGCCGGTTCGTCCCTTTCTTTCCTTCTAATTACACCAGCTTAGTCCCCGCCAGCCTACTCGACCGGTCTCCTCTGCGCCCGCCGTGCCCTCACAAAACTCGGCCTCGCAGACAAATACGAGGGTGTCGTCGAGGCAGACGGCACACTCACCATGACCGAGGTCCTCGACGAGGAGGACGCACCCCGTCCCTTCAAGGCCTTCCTCGACGTCGGTCTCCGCCGCACCTCCACCGGCTCCCGCGTCTTTGGCGCAATGAAGGGCGCCAGCGACGGCGGCATCTTCGTCCCCCACTCCGAGAAGCGCTTCCCCGGCTACGACCCAGAGAGCAAGGAGCTCGACGCCGAGGTCCTCAAAAAGTACATCTTTGGCGGCCACGTCGCAGAGTACATGGAGAGTCTCGAGGAGGAGGACGACGAGCGCTTCAAGAAGCAGTTCGCCACCTACCTCGCAGACGGCGTCGGCTCCGAGGACATCGAGGACATTTACATTGCGCACACGCCGCCATCCGCGAGGACCCCACCTTCAAGCCTTCCGACAAGTCAAAGGACTGGAAGACCGAGAGCGCAAAGTTCCGCTCCAAAGACTCACCCACGCCCAGCGCCAAGAGCATCGCCGCCAAAATCGAAAAGTTCAAGTCGGGCGGCGGCGCCGCGGAGGAGGAGGACGAGGACGAGGAGTAGAGTCGCGGCTGCATGTCTATGTCCTATGCGTATGGTACATGTCAACGATGCTTTTTTCTGCGAGACTTGTTAGTACATTCAGTGTTTCTACGGCTGCGCCAACGCCTTCCGAATCGTCGCCTCCCAACCACACCAACAGCGGCCTCCCCAGAATACGTGAGCGCATCCTGCAACCTGTCTTTCCGTCGCGATGCCGTGCCATGAATCGCCGCGTCCTTGACAGATATTCGAAAGTTCCTGCACGTCGATCAGCATGGTCCAAACGTGCAAAAAAAAAAACGTACACACACACCCCTCCCATCGCCCCACACACCGACTCAAATCGATAAACCAAATCCCACCCACCGACTCACACAGCTCCCGCCCACCTCACACACCCGCTGCAACAAACACCGCTCCACCTCGTCCCCAAGCAGCTGCCGTAGCTGCGGTATCGACGAAATCGTCAGCGTCGCTTGGCTGAGGTGCGCCGTCAACGACGAAGGCGAGCGGAACGTCA
>JARKIB010000807.1:0-24159 GCA_029378385.1 Mycena metata | reverse complement strand
CCGCACCCTGTACGGTTTCGGCGCATGATTCGTCGCGTGTCGCGTGCGTCCCTTGTCCTTCCTCGCGCGCTGTTGCTCATTGTTCTATAGCACCCCTGTTCTGGCCTTTTATTTCTTCATTGCCATTGTACATGTATCCCATTACTCGTCTTGTACCCTGTATGAGGCGCCCATGCCTATGATAGAGATGAACCATATGATTCCACATCGCCTTCGTGACCTCTATCCTCGTTGACGCGTTGAAGTGGCTCTGAGCGTGCGAATAAACGCTCGATCCGTCAAGAGCGTTTATTTTGGCGTTTATGAGCGGATCAGAGTGATTTTCTCTTCTTAATTTTGTCGTCGTTCCTCGTTCTGGTTCCATGGACTCTGCCTGGTCGGTCGAATCTGAATGCTGCAAATGAAGCTTTCTCCCCAGTGGCATCTGCGAATCTGCCCCATCGCCCGAGGCTCGACGAAGCTCAAATGGATCGACCCCAGAATTTTCTTCAGGCTTCTAGCATCGCGGACCAAGGACTGAGTCTGAGTGGCTCCGCAATGGAACGGACGGAACCAAGTTCGGTGTGTCCCGTCATGCATGAGAGCATGTGTTCCGCGCTCCCCATTCCGCATCGACGACGTCATGCCCTCCTCATTCGCCCCTAATCCGATTATCCTATATAGCCGTCCTCCCTCGCTGAATCTAAGTCCACTTTCTGCTCTTCCCCACCACTATTATCATGGAAAAATTCAGCTCTGTAACTGCGGCATTGGACGCAGGCAAAATCCCATCCACCGAGCAGCTCAACGCGCTTATCGACTGGTTCACTCAGGTCGCAATCCCTGTTGTGCAGCCCGCCGAGGACAGTTTGAGCGGCCAGGGTCGTGTCTTGGCAAAGGACGTCCGCAATGTCCTCGACGCGTATAAATCTCTCAACTTGAACAAAAACAGTACGTCCTGTGCCTCTATTTCTGAAATTCTCTCTTATCATTTCCCAGAGGACGATCTGCTGCAGGAGGCCATCTGGCATCTCACAGAGGGCGAGATCACCACCACCGTCGACTCTGCCGCCGATGTCGTCGACCAGAAGCAGCTCTCCTCGGACGTCGACGCCGTCCGTCGCTCCCTTCGCACCATCCTCTCCATCGTCTGGCAGAGCGTCTCCTCCGAGGGCGGCTTCCTGCTCAACGACTTTGCCTCCTTCGCCCGCCTCTCGCTCGCTGATGCCGCCGAGGCCATACAAGACCAGGCCGGCCGCGCCGCCAGTGGCCTGCGCGACGTCGAGCAGGGCGTCCAGGACGGTCAGCGCGACAACCTCGGCCGCGACAAGAAGCGCCTCGAGGAGGAAAAGGACGTTCGCGTCGCCTTTGAACACGGCATGGACACGCTGAAAGACGCTGGCTCGAGTGTCATCGGCGCGGGTCAATCAGCCAAAGAGACGACCGAGGACCTCTCGGAGCGCACCAGCTCCCGCCTCCAAGCCGTTTATTACAAGGTTCGCTCAATTTATTTATTTGGTCTCGAACTATATTAACCTTGAGAGCAGGCCTGCGAACGTGCTCAAAAAGACCCAGCCTACCGCTCCTCGCTCACCACCCTCTTCAACACCCTGCACAAGTGGGTCAACAAGGCGTTCGACACCGCCACCGACCAGTCCTTCACGCTGAACAGCTTCATCGAGGACACCACCCCCGAGCAGCACGTCCACAAGGCGCTCAACGCGCTCAAGACCCTGGTGGACCGCTTCGCCAAGCCCGACAGCTCCGTCGACGCGATCCTGCTGCGGGCGCAGCACTTTATCAACGCCGTGCGCGGGGACTCGGGCGAGGTGAAGGCGTGGGTGGACAAGTTCTTTGCGCACGCGCAAAAGAGTCTGGAGGACCCCGCGTACCCGCGCTCCGAGGAGGCGAAGAGCGTGCGCCGCGACTTGCGCCACAGCGGGAGGACGCTGATCGACACGAACACGGAGGGGGGGCGCAAGTGGGCGGAGTTGAAGGACGCGGTGAGGCGGTTTGGGGCGGCGTTGGCAGCGGATGAGGATGTGGAGCGACTGAGGGTGGCGCATGTTAGGTTGGGAGAGGACGTGGAGAATGGGCTGGTGGAGGCGGGCGAGGAGGCGGAGACGGGGGTGCAGGCGGTGTTGGAGCGGGCGGCGTGGTTCTGGCGCGATCTCTTTGCTGTCTATGCACCGGTTCGTCTTTTACCCTTCCCTGCGGTGGAGTTTTTCGCTGACAAGTTTCGTTCCAGCGCGTGCTCGGGATGCTCAAGGACGTGCCCATTCCGCGGACGGAGTACTCCGACAACGACATCGACCTCGTGCTCGAGAACCTCGACATTTCGTCCTTTGGGCTCAACCCCGCGCACATCTTCGTGCGCAACATCACCGACGTCGACGTGCGCACCTCCGAGACCGCGCCCGCCGTCACCGGCGTCGGGACATTCACGCACATCCGCCTCCAGGCCGTGCAGCTCGCGCTCGAGGACGTGTCGTTCTACTACAAGGACAAGACCTCGACGCTCCCGCCGAACGAGTTCACGGGGCTCCTTGCGCTCAAGATGCCGCCCCAAGGCATCGACGTCGATATCAAGGTCCGGCTCATTCCGTCTGCGCAGGAGCGGGAGGCGCAGCGCGCGTATCACCACATTGAGCTCCTGACGGTGGAGATTTCGGACAATGTGGAGGTGGATGTGCGGGAGAGCAACCACGCGATCGTGCTGGCGGTGTTTAAGCCGATATTCAATATGCGGTTCCGGGAGGCGTTGGGGAGGGCGCTTGGGGAGCAGTTGAGGGCGGGGCTGGATTGGCTGGATCATGTTGCGTGGGATGTGGGGAAGAGGGCGGAGGTGTTTGGGGATGCGGGGGTGGGGCGGGGGGCGGCGCTGGCGGGGGCGGTGTGGTCGGAGATTGGGCGCATTGGGCGGGAGAGCACGGCGGGGTGGCGGGCTACCGGGACGGGGGTGGTTATTGAGGATAGTGCGTCGGGGGGGGCGAAGTTTGCGATTGGGGCGGAGCCGCAGGTGTTGAGTGGGGAGAAGCGGGGGCCGGTGGGGACGGGGTCGGAGAGTTTGGAGAAGAGGGTTGGGGAGGCGGTGGATGCGGTTGCGGGGCAGACGGGGGCGGGGGAGGCGGGGGATGTGAAGCAGGCGGTGAAGGAGGGGGCGAAGGACGCGTCGGCGCAGTTGCAGGGGATGCTGAGGGAGGGGAAGAGGCAGGTGCGGTCGTTCCGCCGTAGTGTTGAGGACAAGTCGGTGGCGGAGAAGAAGAACCCCGGGTGGAAGAGTGAGGCGTTTGATATTTAGGGGTCGTCGGGCGTCCTTGCAATCACTAGTGTAGTATAACATGAAGCCAAATGTACTTTTACGAGCAATATCATCATCTCCACTCGCATTTTTGAACGTTGTCTGTCTCTTCAAGCGACCATTTCTTCGGAATCCTAGAATTACCAAATTCGGCGGAGAGCGGTTGTTGTTGTCTGTTGCTCAAGTCCTTCGTTCTCTTCTACTTGCGTCAATGTAGGCCACAAGTCTCTATACAATGCTATCTTTTCTTGCTATGCACGGTCCCCACGACGCCCTATCTGCAAGAACCTCTGTCTTCAACCGCACGCTGATGCTATCGGACACCTTGCGGTCTTTTCCGACTTTATCATAACAGAACTTGGAAGTTCAGGGAATATCTGGTTAACCGCATGCGTTTGCTGTGCTTTCCTAATCGGTAAAATTTCACCTTATATGGAAGTCCGACTTGCAGAATCATGTCAAATCCGCATGTATACTAGAACCCAGATACTAAAGTATCCAGGCATTACAAATCGTAAAGCTTGAGATACAAAACTATCGCCGTCATCATACTTGGATTCAATCGCGAGTTCCCGACCCCGCTGCAATGGTGAATTGCTGGTCAATCTGGATGACACACCGGAGCGCGGCCTCGAGCGCGCCCTGAATCCACCCATGCGTATAACTTGCTTGTTCACCTGCAAAGAACACGCGCCTATCCCAGTCGGGCTTGCACATCGTCGACAGGAAGGATGACTTCTGGCTAGGGCCGAAGTAGCAAAACGCGCTGCCGCCCGCAAGCTCATCCGACGGGAACACCTGTGCAGTCGCGGCCTCGAGCAGCTCGAGCGATCTGGCGGCGGGGAAGATCGTGTGGATGTCGCGTGCGGCAAGCTGGGTCCGGTGCGCAGGCGAGAGCGCGCCGAGGATCGTCGCGTCCTGCTCGAACGTGTACGCCGCCATGATCGCGCCGCGGTTGGTGTGCTTGAACTGGTCGACGGTATTGCCCTGGGCGTCGGTCTCCTTCGGGAACATGGTGTAACGGATAGGCAAGTCGGTCACAACACCGCCGTCCGTGCCTTGGGTTTCCCCCCGGAACTGTTCCTTCCACCAGCGCTCCTTATACTGAAGCAGTACCTTGGTCACCTCGACGTAGCGCACTTGGCGGATCGCCATCTCCTTCTTGGGCACAAATGCATGGTCTTTGATAATGGAGCGCTGCGCGGTGTAGGGGATGGCGAGGATGAGGTAGTCAGACTTGACGAGAATCTCCTCGCCCGCACTGACGAAAGGGTTTGTCAGCATGTCATCGAAGGAGGGAACGGGAGCACGTACGGGTTATCGTAAAAGCAAACGACCTTCTCTCGACCAGTATGGGCAGTCTCCTGGCTCGCCTTCTCGAGCCCAATGCGCTTGACGCGGGCACCGAACGTGATATGGTTAATAAGAGGATCGCCGCTCTGCGAGTCCCCGGGACGCAGCTCCGCGAATGCTTTCGGCACGGCGTCCATGCCGGGCTGCAGCTGCTGCATGCCTGCCTCGCTACCGCTCTGATTGCTCGAAAGGAACGCGTCCTTGAATGACTCGATAAACCCGTTCTCGAAGACGACGTGCGCGTTGGCGAGGTCGTACAGGTTGATTGCATCCTCGCTCCAGCCAGCGACATCTGTAAGATACGAACGAAGGGTGTACTTGTCGTACTTGTCGGTGATCGCTTTATATGCCGCGATGAGGGCATCCGCGAGATACGGCGGTTGGTCGCCCTCTTTCCCGTCATGCGCTTTGTAGGTGCTGAGCCAGAGCTTCTTGACAGGCTGAACGGCAGCGTCGAATAGCTGATCGACCGTCTTACCCTTCTCCTCGGCCTTTAGGCCCGGAAACAGCGCAAGGACTCGAGCGTCTTGGCGAACGAGTTTCTGATCGAACACTTCGTAGGTCATGGTGCGCTCCCCTTCGTCCAAACCAGAGAGGTAGATGAACTTGTTCTTCATCTCGAAGGGGATCAGCTGATCGGCGAGACTGAAGATTTCGAGGTAGCGGTGCAGGAGGTAATGGTCGTGAGGAATGCGCATCGCGCCGCCCTCAGCATGCAGACCAGGCGCAAAGATGGGGTCGCGGAAGGTGATGACGCGACCTCCAATGCGCGAGGATGCCTCGAGGACCTTCACCGTGTAACCGAGACGCCTGAGCTCGTACGCAGCGCAGAGACCGGATACTCCGGCGCCAACAACTGTAACCTATGTACGCTGCATCAGTCTCACATTACTTAGAGACCGGAGCCGGCGGACTGACCGTCTTATTAGCTGGTGGGTTCGGAGACAGCTCTTTATTGACGAGGTTGATGAATTGCGTATAGTCAATGTAAGACTCGTCGATAATTCCGGTCTGTAAATCCGGGTTCGTGCTGTCCACAGCGAAGCCGGCTTGAGCTTTGATAGCACTGAAAAGGCAGTTAAAGGCGTCGTTCTTGATCTCCTCAGATTCCTTGGTCACGAGGTATTGCTGGAGAGGTGCAGTCGACCGAGAGTTGACCTCGCCGATGTGGAACATCCGAGGCTTGACTGTGGCATTAGACTGAGCCATGGCAAATAGTGAGTAGATGCAGAGATTGAAAGGCGTGCGTAGGTTGCAAGCATTAAACACAAGTCCTCGCTTTATATACGGGGTAGACGAAACCAGGAACATACATACATTGGCTTGACAGACATATTCCATTCAAATCCGACACAGAGCATTGAATGTGTCTCTCATTTATTACGCGGTCGTTTCGTAGCTTCCAAATGAGGTGCGCAGACTCCGAGACGAGGATTCGGTATAGGCGCGTCGTACCGGGGTTCCCCTTGCTGGTTGGCAGTTACCATAATTTGACCCCTCAACTCCTCCCCCGTCTTCTTCCTCCACATTTCGCTAGCGAGGTTCCAGACAGGCCCCCGGTCACTCAGCACTAGGTCGGTCCGGAATAGAGTGAAACTGAGGCGAAAATTTGGGTTTTTAGGTCCGCAATATAGAGTGAAACTTGCTCTGGACGAGGGATCTCGGTCCGTTATAGAGTGAATCTGCGGGGCTAGCGAGAAAATTTTGGGTGAAAGCACCACCTCGGGGTGGGATTTTCCGTTGGAAAATGGCTTGCATTGGGCTAAAAAGCTAGGATTCCTCGCGCGCAAGATTGTGATGCTCGCGGGCACAGCAAACGGCGAAAAATTGGGCGTGGGAGAAAATTTTGAATATTGATGGGCTAAAACTCGGTCCGACATACGACATAGAGTGAAACTGCCCTCCAGAGGGCATTTTTCATAGAGTGAAAGTAGGGGAAAAATCTCATTTTGGCGGACCGACCTAGTACTGAGTGACCGGGGGCCTTCCCAGACCCTTTCTGCCCTGCTACATGGCACTGCGTGAGTATATGTTCCATCGACTCGTAAACATTGTTCCTGTCCAGATGCTCCCTGGAATCTTTAGAACTCGCCGACTTCGTAAACGCCGTGACCGTATATGGTAGTTTACGGATACGGTGCCGAACCCTAGCGCCGCAAACCTCAAGCGACGTAGCTCAACTGCCGGCGGTCCAATATTACCGGAGCCAAAGCCGTTGTCCAAGTGTTTTTTATGTCTTCCTGGGCTCTTTCTGAGGCTTCCTCAACGATAGCAAACGCTCCTTGGATCCCACCGGGTCGAGCTGCAAGTTGCAAGTCAAAACCGACGAGCAGACTGGGGTCTACTATGTCTCTACTTACTATGTCTCTCGAAATTGGCTTGACATACGGGCAATGTACCTGACAAACACTTGAAGAAGCTGCCAATTGTCTAGAAGTGACATCTTGTTTCCAGGGTCAGGGCCTGATTCATTGGTTAGGTTAGGGTCGCTCGGGAGTTCGACGCGTCCGAGTCTCGCGTCCGACTGAATATCCCTCACGATTAGATGCCCTTGCGCCGCGTAGATCTCCAAATTTTGCGCGACGGCGGTGGGTCATTCCCGGGCTTTGTCGAGTACCATGTTCTGCCGCTTAATTATTGACCTGTCGCTGGGTATAAAGAGTAGCGGGTGAATCTACCCACCTTATCCACCCAACCCCTCCACGCCCTCATCTGTTTACATTTGCCAGTGTTCCAACTCTCCATGTCCGAAGACGCACATCTTCCCTACACATTCGGTTGGATGATTCCCGACCGGCATGATCCCCGTGACAAAGTTCTCGGTCTTTCCCTCGACAAGAGCAACACCCTCCCTCCCTCCGTCGACTTGCGCCCCAAATTCCACTTTCCCGTCTATAACCAGGGCGCCGTCGGCAGCTGCACCGCTAACGCTGCGTGCAGTGCCTTCCGGTTTGAGCTAGCTCGCAAGAGCCTGCCGGACTTTGACCCCTCCCGACTTTTTGTTTACTACAACAGTCGGGATAAGAAAAACGAGGACACGGGGCCGAGGTTCGATTCAAACCGATTCCCGATGAATCGATGACGATGTCGATTCAAGGAATTACCAAATCCGGCGGAGAGCGGTTGTTGCTCAAGTACTTCGTTCTCTTCTACTTGCGTCAATGTAGGCCAGAAAGCCCTCTATACAATGCTATCGTTTCTTGCTGTCCACCTACGGTCCCCCACGTCGCCCTATCTGCAACAACCTCTGGACTCGTCTTTAACCGCACGCTGATACGCTGATACGCTGCCACAGGCCCG
Organism: Mycena metata; assembly: GCA_029378385.1. Taxonomy (NCBI): domain Eukaryota; kingdom Fungi; phylum Basidiomycota; class Agaricomycetes; order Agaricales; family Mycenaceae; genus Mycena; species Mycena metata. The sequence continues at coordinate 16,226 of JARKIB010000807.1, read as the reverse complement.
CAGCTACCGAACGGTCTTTTCCCGACTTTACCATAACAAAACTTGAAGTTCATGGGGAATATCGATATCTTGTCAGCCGCTTGCGTTTCAACTTCGATTGGCTCACTACTGCTCGACCATTGGGACGCTTTGAGTGGAAGTGGAGGCGTCTAGTGTTGGGAAAGTGTTCGAACTCGAACTCGGACTGAACACGGTTCAGCCAAATGTTCAAACCTGAACCTGAGGTTCGGGTCAGGGTTCACTAGACGCGGGGCTGGTCAAATTCCAACTCTCACAAGTAGCTGGAATAAAAATGGTGTGTAGTTTGTCGCGTTGTTTCTATTTTCTAACTACGTACTTTCAGGCAAGAATCTAAGTCTGCCATTTACTAACACTGGGGCGGCGTCAACAATCCTCACTCGCTCATCGAGGGCGTTTGCAGCTCAGCGCGCTTCGACGATATGCTTTTTCAAAGTCTTCTGTCGTGCGTTGATCGTCGATCTTCCAAGACGCACCCCTATATCCATCCTCAAGATGTCCTTCACTTTGAACATCCTCGATGGAGGCTCCCAGCTGGTATGCCTTAGTTACAGCCTCGATCGTTTATCATGCGCATCGGATTGGACCCCAATAGACCTCATCAAGAAGCTAGCTGGGATGAACAGGGAGGAAGTCCCAACGGTGGCCCCACACATATACTTCGTACGTGCGGAACCCCATACCCGTCGAGCGAGCTCAAACATTTCTCTCAGGTGACTCCCGCATTGCCGGTTTTTGGCAATCCTACTCTTGTCCCTAATTGCGAGGCCATCCTCGCACACTGGCTCACAGCGCTGACTGATATGGCCTCTCGTGCCGACGGCTCGGAGTCGGGCGTTATTGTTGGTGCGCCGGATGGGTCGATACCAGGAGGGTCCGCCGTCTTGTGGTCGGCAGCGTTCTCTCTCGGGCAGATGGCCTGCTCGCCCTGTGCCGACTTCGGGGGTCATGGGGTCCACGCCATCCTCGTCCCCAGAACATTAAAGCGCTCTGCGCCAGATTCGATTGAGGGCGCCCCCGCGAAAAAACGGAATGCCTCGGGCGCTCCTCGTGTTCCCTTCGAGATCGCCATCGACACCGCCATTACAAACGGTGTGCTTGAATACTAATATCTCGTCTCCCAGTTCGCTCATATTCTCTCTAGAGGAAATCCGTCAGGAGATCATTGAGCAAGTGGATGCTGTTCTCAGGGCGGTGAAGTTGCAAGACGCCATTGATCACGATCCCTCCGCCACCACCGACCTCCCGCTGTCATCCATCCACGCGCGCATGCCCCAATGGGGCGGACGCTTCCGCATCTCTGTGCGAGGTGTTAATAACACGCCATATTACTCGTACCGTGGCAGGAATATCCTCGATGGAATCTTGACGAGGATCCGGCGATTGGGCGAGGCAAGGGGCGGGTACCTCACGCTGGGGCTGTTCGGTACGAAAGGCAGCGGCAAGGCGCACGTAGCAACGGCGGCTGCATCTCATCTGCTGCGCGCGGGCTCTCCCGTCGTCTTCCTCCCGTTCTCCCGAACGGCACCGACAACGGCGGAGATCCGTGACGCGATTCTTCTCGCCTTGAGGGTTGGGGGCAAGTATGCTGAGCATGTCCCTATTTTGTTCAACATGTGCGTCAAGTACCCCGACGAGCATGGGGGCGTGATCAGGTTTTGCAATCACCTGCAAAACAGGGGAATTCAACTCATTTTCGTCGCGCTGACTCTCGACGCGCTTTCTGAAAAGGACGCGATGGTCATTCGGTCCATGACGAAAGGTCATATTCTTCTCTTTACCGCCAGCGCCAACAGCGCGGCGTGTCGGGATGTGGAAAGCGAAATCGGATTCTGCCCAGGATGGGATTACCAGGCTGTATATATGAATGGTGGACTGGACGACGTAAGCAGTTGTTTCGCTCAAGTTTCACGCTGAGCCTGAATAAACAACTAGGACGAAATTGGACCTTGGTTCGACCAATACGAAAACGAGTCAGAAAACCCCGCCGCTCTCTTCAACTCGCGGCAAAAAACCAGGCGCTCACGGGCAACGTCCCGACCTTTTTGAGGATTGTGTTCGCAGCCATCAAAGACAAAGGGCCTACTGCCTTTATCATCAGCGAAGACGGCAAAGACGAGCTCGACATGTCGCAACTTGGCATGGAAGATTTACATTTAAATATCTTCGCTCAGATGAGCGAGCATACCGAGTCGCAAAAACGGGAGTATGCAGTGTACGTGCGCAATGTTGGTTCTTGTATCATTTCATAGCTGACCTATCACGCGTAGTAAAATTCGCAAAACCTTGATAGCCGCTATGCATAATATTCCGGAGGAGCTCCCGCGGCCCTGCCTAGCCGATCGTCGGTACATCTACCTCGATGACCGACACAGGTGGCGATATTCGGGTTCACTAGTGCTTCGAGCAATCACCAAACTGGCGAAAATGCTCGAGGACAGAGAAGAAGAATTCGGGGTGGAAAGGTTAAGCGTTTGATGTTTAGGATACATCGGGCGTCCTCATGATCAGTGCCCGGCTACTTTAGTTAGACGCTTACTTCTACGATTAATATTATCTCACTTGTCCCTATCGCATGCCTAACTATTTTCCCTTCCATTCGTCCACGTCGAGACGATTTCTTTGCGCCCGAACCAGAAATTACCAAATTCGGCCGATAGCGTTTGTTGTTGTCTGTTGCGCAAACCCTTCTTTCAACTTTCCTCCTTGATTCCCTGTCCGAGTACCTGGTGCACGCTCAGAAAGGCCGCAAGGTACTAGAATGCCATGAAAATCCCTTTGTTTCTGCTATCCACGGCCCATCTGCCCGAGCTCCACCAGGCTCCCACCAAACCTCTTCTGGAATCGTCTTGAACCATCTGAGCGGCCTCGCGCGCTGATTCTCAATGCCACAGGACGGATCCAGGCGTTGTTCTGCATCATCCATGATAGCATTTCTGTAGTGCTCTCTTCACCGTGCTTCCACGACGTCATGTCCGGCTCATTCTCCAAAGTTGGTCCATAAATTCACCTCGTTCGTATGAGTGGTGTCTGCACATTCAGTTCACCACCCTTACCATGGAAAAATCTGCATCCATTACCGCCGCGTTTAACGCTGGCAAAATTCCGTCAACACAACAGCTCAATGACTATTTCGACTGGCTTACGAACTTTGCGATTCCTGCTGCTCAACCACATGAGGACGCTCTAAGTGGTCACGGACGCCTTTTGGCTGAAGATGTTGGCAAAATTCTCAATTCTTACACGCTGCTCAACTCGAATAAAAACGGTGCGCGGTCTGGTCGCCTCGTTCTTGAGAATTTCTGACTGTTTTTAGGTGACAATTTACTGCAAGACGCCATTTGGCATCTCACCGAGGGTGACGTCGCCGTTAACGCAGATGTCGACTCGGATGGGCAAAAACAAGCCCCCACCGACATTGAGCGCGTTCGCAGCTCGGTCCGAACCGTGCTCGATATAGTGTGGAGCAGCCTTTCCTCAGACGGCAGTTTCCTGCCAAAAGATCTGACCTCCTTCGGCCTACTCGCTCTTTCGGATGTAGCAGAGGTTGTGCAGGACCAGGCGAGTCGTGCGAAGACTGGACTTCGTGACGTCGAGCAAGAGGTTCAGGAGGGCCAACGCGACAGCCTCGGTCGCGATAAGGAGCGTCTCGAGGAAGAGAAGGATAAGCGTGTGGCATTTGAGCACAGGATGGATACATTGAAGGACGCTGGTTCTCGTGCTATCGGCGTAGGCCAGTCGACGAAGGAGAAGACCAAGGTTATGTCTGATCGCACCACCGAGCAACTTCAGGATGCGTATTACAATGTACCTTCATCTCCTCCAAAAACGACCTCCGCTAACCGAAAATTCACAGGCTTGCGAACGTGCTCAAAAGGACAAAGCTTACCACGACGCGCTTTCCACCCTCTTCGACACAGTTCACAAATGGGTTTCCAAGGCATTCGACACCGCTTCGGACCAGCCCCTCACCCTCGATACCTTCATCGAGGATCCCTCTCCAGAACAACACATCCATCAGGCGCTCAATGAACTAAAGACACTCCTGGACCGCCTCGCCAATCCAGAGAGTTCCGTCGATGCGCTCCTGGATACGACACAGCGCTTCGTAACCATCGTGCGAGCTGATTCCTCCGAATTCAAGGCGTGGGTAGACTTGTTCTTCGAGTATGCCTTCCGTAGCTTGGACGACGCCGATTACCCCCGTTCGGACGAGGCCCGTGGTGTGCGGCGTCAGCTGGGCGAGCGCGGTCGCGCGCTTCTTGATCCCGATACGGAGGCGGGGCGTGCCTGGATCGAGTTGCAGGAGGCCGCGCAGATATTCGGAGCGGCATTGCTGGCAGATCCGGACGTCGAGCGTGTGCGAGCCGCGCACAGGCAGCTAGGGAAGGACGCCCAGCATGGACTCGTGAAGGCAGGAATGGAATCGGGTACAGTCGTTCAACAAGCGCTATGGTTTTGGCGCGATCTCTTCGCGGTATATGCGCCGGTTAGTATTTCGTCTTATTCCGTGGATATTTGTTCTCATGAGGACCATCCCAGCGTTTCTTGGCGCTGCTCAAAGATATCCCTATCCCGCGCACCGAGTATACCGACGACGACATTGAGTTTGTCCTCGAGAATCTCGACATCTCGTCGTTGGCACTGAACCCCGCCCATATCTTCGTCCGCAATATCACCGATCTCGATGTGCGCACGTCGGCTGGCGCAGAGGCGACCACAGGCGTTGGGACATTCACCCACATCCAGTTGCAGGCGGTGCAGCTTACACTCCAGGATGTCTCCTTCTACTACCGCGACAAGCACTCGACGCTCCCGCCCAACAAATTCACAGGGCTCCTCGCGATGAAGATGCCGGCGCAGGGCCTCGATATCGACATCAAGATCAGACTCATCCCCCCTGGGGAAGAGCGCGAGCAGAAGAAAGCCTACCACAACATCGAAGCGCTCACGGTGCAGATATCGAACGATGTCGAGCTAAACATCCGCAAGAGCAACCACGAGATCACGCGTACCCTCTTCAAGCCGGTCTTCAACAAACGTTTCCGCGAGGCGCTCGGGCGTTCGCTTGCGCAGCAACTCCGTGTCGCGCTAGACTGGCTCGACGCCATCGCGTGGGATGTCGGGCGCCGCTCGGAAGTCTTTGCGGATATGGGCGCGGGGCGCGGGGCGGCCTTGGCAGCAGCTATTTGGTCTGAAATCGGGCGCTTGACCCGTTCGTATAGCGTGGAATTGCGCGCAACGGGCACGGGCGTGGTGGTCGAGGAGCAGAGCGGGGCGAAATTCGCGATGGGTGCCGAGCCGCAGGTTTTGAGTGGGGATAAACACGGACCCTTGGGGACGGGGTCTCAAAGTTTGGAGCAGCGGGATGGACAAGCGGTCCAGGGAGCCCCGGCGGATGAGAGGAAGGGGAAGCCGGCAGCAGAGCACGTCAAAGGTTTGGTTGGGGAGGGGCATGAACAGGTCAAGTCCTTCCGGCGTAGCGTTGACGAGAAGTCTGCGAGGGAGAAGCAAACCCAGACTGGAAGAGTTCGGCCTTTGACATGTAATAGCAGTAAATGTACTTTTGTATGAATAAATTCCTTCACCTCACCGGGCAGTCGCCGTAAATTGTTGTGTTATTGCGGGCACTCCGGGTCACAAAAAGTACAGCAGGAGAAAACGAAGAGAGTTGATACATGCTATGTTCCGTACAAGGTCTTGTTTAGTTGGTCCAGTGCCACAAGTCATACTCCACTTATGTCTTCGCCGTTGCCGCCGACTTGAATATCCGAGGGGGGACCGTTTGCTTGTAGAAGTGCGCCATGATACCCTCGGTATGAGTAATCGTGAGATTGAAGACCGGGTGCGTTGCGTTCTGCGCGTGCAATGGTTGGTTAGAATTCGAAATGTTAGTCAGACACAAACCACTCGGTTGGCCGCGCCGCCGACAATTTTCTCCGTGCCCTCTTCTTCGGTGTAGCACAGGGCATCTGTGAAGATGCGCTTCCGGAACTCATTGGTCGTGGAGTCAGCATCTGTTGTACACATTTAGCGACGTGTCCTGGGATAATAGATAATAACGACTGTTACCTTTCCAGGAATCCAGAAGCTCCTTTCGCCGTGTAGGCGACGGAGATACTTTATGCTGTGCAGACGACAACCCGGCGAGACAATATAATGTGTGGTACGCGTCAGCGTGCCTTTAAGTAGAGAATATGAGCACAATATATTGCCCGTTCAACAGCGCTTACTTCGGGGGCTTGTCGCGCAGGCCACCAGCCGGATGTTGCCCAGCGTACAGAACATATTCCTGCAGCGCTTTGCGGTTGAAGAGGGCATCTGGTCGCTCTATCGTTAGGGTGACTCAGGGCGGTGGAATCGAAACGAGAATACCGTCAATGTCGTCCCAGTCAGCATCTTTCCCCTCGGGTCCTTTCTCAGGAGAGGCGGGGAGGGCGACAGGGCTGATTCCAATGGACTCGAGGAGCGCAAATGCGCCGCCGACCCACCACGAGTAGCATCCGTCAACGAGTTTGTTCGTCCGACCCTTGAAGCCGCCGAGCTCTACGCGCGCGCCTTGCATTTGGACAAGCCAGCGGAGAAGAGAATTCTTGTTGATCTTGGGCTGCGATGGCGACGACGCGGAGGGCAGGAATGGCTGCAATATCACCCATGATGCGAGGGCGCAGAAGGTGTAGCCGCCGTGGGCTTCGCCTAAGGGAGGCCGCGGAGTTTCCAGGAGTGTCGGCAGTGCGTTTGGAGCGGAAGCCGGAGCATAGTACGGCTGAGAAGCTGAGGAGAAGCCGCCCTCGTATGTCTGCAAGGAGGCAACGAACGCGGCAGTGCCGTCGACGAGTTCGGGAGTAATGATGTCGAGAAGAGTCGCAGTAACGAGAAGACAATAGATTCCGCTGAGATAAGTGGGTCAGTACGCTGCAACGGCCGCAAAGTGGAGCAAGTCGTACCGGACGTCAACCTCAGCGTGGTGAGCGACCAAGAACGATCCATCAGATTGTTTGAGAGACATGAAGAAATTGTACATCTTCTTTCTTTTCGGCTCGTTAGGATACGCATCGGGGAGGCTGCAATACTTACTTACCGGTTAATCTGGTCCCAACCGCCGCCTTCTCCAGGGCTCCCGACAATAGCTAACGCGCATACCGCTGCGTATGTTGGGAGCAGATGTGCGGCTTGCCTGGGACCACCGCCAAAGCCACCGTCCGGGTGCTGCCAAGCCATTATCGTATCAACCGCTCTGGTGAGGCGAAATCGGTCATTGCGCAAGTATGAACGCCGAGGGTGCTTACTTCTGCTTGTTGCCGGGATCCAAACCAACTTGCAGAACGCTGAAAGCCTGTAGAGTCCAGTAGATTAGCCATGCCTGGCTAGCGTCCTGGCTTGTGTAGCGGGCAGGAAATCCCTGCACGAGATTCCGAATGAGAAATTGCATATGCGCATTCTTCTGCAGCGTTGGGTCCGCTTTATCTTCGGCTGGCAGATGCTCGAGCAGAACTTTCTCAGTCTCCGCCTGGCTAGCCGACGTAGGAGTCGGGAAGGCATCCATTGGGACTGGGCGCAGGGTAGAAGTCATTGGAGAAAACAAAGTGGTCAAACGAGCTCAAGAGGCCGCGAGAACAATAGGGAATACGAACAACCATGATGCGCGGATCGATCGAATATATCGCAGTGTCTCACTTTTCGGTATTCTGGACAGATACGAACGAGACAACGTCCTCACAAGACTGAGACAAGAGTAGAAGGATGAAACATGCCCAAAATAATCAAATTGCGGTTCATCCGCAGAAATACAAAGACGGGAAAATGGAATTGTTGGGCCAAATCGGCCACTGGCGTATTTCGACTTCCGAGCAATGTATATGCCGCAGCTGAGGTGCAGGTTTAAGGCAGGTTGATCTGGCTGACTGACGCCCGAAATGATTGCGCTCGTTTCTGCTCGTTTAGGACGATCTTCACCAAGTACCTTTAAGTGTATTCCGCCCAAGGAGGGACGCACAATACCTTGAAGTGGTTATGTGGGTGAGGGTTTATTAGGTAATGATTAATATAAGGGTGGTGTAAAATTATCAAGGCCCTCCGGGCATCCCTGGTACCCTTGTTCCTTTACCTGGTCTAGACCTTTGTTGCTGAGGACTACTGTGATCTGCAGTAAATCAGTGATTGAGGGCCTCCGGCCCTTGTCGTGCTCGCTACAACAAAAGATTTCTCAGGAACAATAGTGTACCCGTCGTGCCCTGTACACTTAGATAATTTCTGGGCCCCGGTGTTCCTAAACGGGACCGGCCGTGTAATTCTACCTACCTACCTCACAGATCATCCTGGTAATGCGGGCATCGAATCTCCATCCCTTCTTCAGTGACTCTCAAGCGGGTGATGGATGTGCAGTTCTCTATACATTGTTCACAATATTTTATTGTTGTACGGCCGGGTATTGGGTGCACATTGAACTGCCCTGAACGAGGTTTTGGTAATGGTTTGAAGAGTAAATAGTTGCTGCTGCAAGTCGAATCACATGAGTGGCTCATCAACGCTCCCAAAAGAAATTTCTTGTGATCCAGTAATGGTAAATTGTGGCACACTGCCAAGGCCCGTAAATGTTTGACAGTGAGGGCATTATACATAGAGACAAAGCGGGAGACAGCATCTGTGTGACAGATAATATAGTTACGACGGCTAAATCTGCTCAAGTCGTCTTGCGGGCCGCAGCGGAGGAACTGGAAATACTTGTTAAGCTCGAATGATCTGATTGCACCCGGCTCTGGAAGCCCGTCCTCATTGATGTATAAAATTTCAAGTGCCGGGGGAAGAGATGGTATATTTGGATTGAGTCGTCGTTTCTGGGTCAGTTTTCGAAAGACCATGTAGAGCTGCAAGCCAGGGCAACTTGCACCACAATGGTGAGTCCTAAGAGCATCACGATGCAGATTCTGACGGGATGAGACTCGTGTTCCCAACCCATGCCCCTCTGCTAGAGTTCTAGTGTCTTTGACACTCAAGAACCTGAAAGATTTAACAAAAGCTGATATGTTGTCACAAGACACAACTAAATTTACAGAGGAAGCAGCCGCTGTAGCAGATAGGCCCACGAATTGATACCAGAGTTCCAGTTCATGAGAAGCAACAGAGGGCATAGATGGTACAGTTTCAGCCGGGCCTCCAGAGTTCGGTGGAACAAACATGTCAGGGCCCGCAACGGCGGACAATCCTTGTTGTTCAGTCATGAGGTCAGGTCGTTGAACATCGGGAATCTCAGAGCATTGAACGATGGACGATGAACAGTTATCATGAACAGTGGACGGTGGACAGGAACTGGTGACTAGGAAACAAGGTAAAAGGATCTGGCCATTTTTGGCTGAAGGCAGTCAGTATCAATAAGTATAGGCAACCATCCAACTTACCAAGGACCCTGCTAGATGTAGTGCTAATAGGTTCACCGGAATCCGTCAGGCCTCCTAACATCGACATGCAGTGATTCGTGAAGTTGCCGTGAAGGACTTGGACAGTGGACTGAGATGACTCAGAGGGCTTGAGGTTTATGGGCAATGAAGTTGCGGGCAGAGAACTTGGAGCGGGGATTCTTAGGAAGATGTAGATAGGTTTAGGAGAAGTGTAAATGATCTGTGATCGGAAATTTGATCCTTTGTCGTCGTCGGACATGTCGGAGACAAGAAATTTAATTAATCAATTAATTTCTTATTTTATTTTCTATGTACGATCGGCGCCAATTTGCTTGATGACAATTCGTGTTTGAGACCTGGTATATGGTACCAGGAATACAGAGTGTCCGATTATAATGATATAATGTATCGTACCGAGGTCTGCTAGTGAGTGACATTGACATGAAAAACAAAAAGGTCCCAATCCAAGTCCAAGGAGCACAGGGAAGATTCACCAGACACCAGCAGAGCCCAGCGGGCTCCGGTCCTGCGTCAGGATCTGCTGTGTTTCTAGTGCACCCTGTGCGTGCATCATCTGCTGCTGGAAGGTCCATTTCTCGTCGACCTCCTGCTGCATCATCAACTGCTGGAGCTGCAGTTGTTGGTCGTAGTTGTCGTATGCAGTCGGGGAAGCAATCATTGGGGAGAGTGACTGCGGACGAACGGCGTACGCGTATGGGTGGTCCGCGAAGCCGTGCGCGTGAGGAGAGCCCGAGGACGACCGCGGGTGGGGCGCAGAGCGGGGAGGATGCACCATGAGCGCGGGGACGTTGTGGGCGAAGGGAGACTGGGCCGCCTGTTGTGCCTGCAGCATCTGCAGGCGCATCATCTCGTCCTCCATCCGGTATCCCGGCACTGCGCTGACTGCGAAGTCGTCGCCGTCCTCCTCGTCGTACACACCCTGGAGGTCACCCACCTCGTAGTGCAATTCCTCGCCCATGACCGTCGAGAAAGAATCTCCTCTTGAAGGAGAGTCGAGGCACATCACACCAGCGCGCGCACGCCATTCATTCGCCTCTCTGCGAAGAGAATCACACTCACTCGCAAGCAGACGGAGCTGCTGCGCGGCGAGGATCCTGTGGCGGCGAGACGCGTGTACGTGGGCAATCGACGAGTTGACAATGCTCGATTTCGACGGCCGCCGGACCTGGGCCAAGTTGGGAAGAACAGCAGCCAAATCCTGGATGGGATAGTCACATCAGTCTAAATTATGGATCCATTTAAACATGAAACATACAAGGAAACGCGCGTTGAGCGCCTCACGTCGCTGTCTCTCGACAGCGTTGTGGGATGCGCGACGCTCGGCCGTGTTGGCACGCTGCTTCATCTTGAGGGTCCGCTTCACACCGCCGGCGCTGCTGTCTTCGTAGCTGTCCAGGTTGGATAGATGGCCATCGAGGTCAGGCAGCACGGGCAGGGAAAGGTGCGGCGGGTACGACTCGGTCGGAGACGGAGTGCGTGGGCCTGTAGAGCCAGACGAGGCAGATGATGTAGGAGAAGGAGGGGTAGCGTTGAAAGAAGACATTTGAAGAAGTTAATAAAGTTGGTGTGGTCGAAGGTGAACTAAGTGGTGTAGTGTAAAGAAGTAGAATACAAAAGGGCGGGTTTAATGAAGCCGTGAAGAGTCGCGAGATCTAGGGCAGCGGGCGGGGTCAGAAGTAGAACATCAATGAGAGGCGCGACTCACACCAGGCGGGTGTCTTCTGACGGCGGGGTAGGGGGCGGGCGGCGGGGGAGGGAGAAAGAAAGAAAGAAGGAAGAAAGGGAATACAGAAGCGGACGTGGGTCGCCCACTTAAAGCAGAACGATAAGCCGGGCTCGACTGATGCCATCTTGATGGTAATTACACTCGCTCAACCGAGATCAAGATATACCCATCGACAGCCGTTGTTGGGCGACAATCAACCCTATCAAAAAGGTGGACAATTGAGGAAACTATATTGCGACGAGTCGGGTTGAGTTAACGAGAGTTAGTATGCTAGCGTATGCTGAGATGCTAAAATGACGAGTTTTAGAATTAGGCGACATCGCCGAATGACACTCGACTTGAGCTTTGCTTCCTGACCTTCAGGTTGCAGATCCGCGGAAAGTCCGTCTCGTAGAAGCTGAACTGAACAGTCTCTCAGACGAACGGTGTAGCCTGCAAGTAGTGTCGCCTGCAGACGTTCAAATTAGCACCTGATTCTTTCTGGTTAAGCGACGGTGCGTCCGCATTAACCCGATGACCCGCTTTTCCGAGTTCCCACGAGTGGTTAACGGAAACTCTAGAGTCTCAGATGCGATTGATGAAGGGGTTCGGTTTGGAGATCATCTACCGTTCGCTCCGACGTCCCGCTGGATCGCGTTTCGTAAGGCCTGATCGGCAGACAGTCTGTTCATGTTCAGTTTGTGTCCAGTTCAGAGAAGCCTGGAAGTATTATTAAATAAATAATACTTCCATTCAAGTCTCGATGGGCGGACGTCGCCGGCTTCAAAACGTGTTGACGTGCTGGTTGTCTGTCAATTATTTCATCCGGAAAATGTGGTAAATCAGAAAATGCATCAGGCGCCCATTTGAGTCAGACCACTGGGAGTTGACTGGGAGTGGAATTGCTTGGAAACGAAACCGACCGTGCGTGGAAAAAGGAAAGCGTTTCGAACCTTCTCATCATGTTTATCGACGGCGTCGTACAGCAGATTCTTTTTCAAGGGCCTGGGACAAAAACGCCGCAGGTTCAAAGTCACTGTCTGACGCATGTCGCCCCTTCAAACAGAGTTTGGAGGAAACCTGGCAGATTGTTGTTTGAATACGCAGAGGACGAGTGGGTGAAACGACAAACATTTGACACACGCAAATTACTCATTCGGATGCACGAACTTCGGATCTGCTCATAACGACCCATGGTCGCTAGAAAAGGTACCGTGATGACAGAGATCCACGAGGGGTTAATTAGGGACAACTCTGCCGGTAACAGGAGAACGCTGATGAACGAATCGAAACGATCTTAAATGTCAGGGATCGCGGAAGTCGTCGGAGAGAGGGAACTGTAACACGGTCACACGGACGTTGCTGTGCATCTCTGTTTGTATTTATCTCTTTCCGCAATATGCACTGGAATTTTTGGCCTCTTGCTCTCTTACTGCCTATCACCTCCGATGCAGTCCAATTTATTCAGATGCCATTTGCCGACTCAACAACGGATGACTGGGATTTGAATGCAGCCCCCAATACCAATGCTACCGGTCGGTTCGTCTTCGACACCGTTGCTTCGCTCCTACAGCACTGGTCGAATACCCGATACCATAGCGGTTTGTATACCTCAAATACCCTATGAGCACAACTGCAATTACCGCTTCAAGGTCATACCATTGTTCCTGGCACAATTCCAACAGGCACACTCCTATATCATGGGCGGCAAGATTCTGATTTGCCAACTACGCGTGAATGGGCGTCGTTCGACACTGAATTCGCGCGCATCTTCTGTGTCGAGGCTGTAAACTGCTGGTTTCTAACCCTTGTAACCACAAGACCACTGCGTGTGCTATATTTCGACGGCAGCAGCGCAACGAAGAATGGTGATGGTCCGATCGACACGCAAGACCTGCTCACTTGGGGCGCTGTTCTACCGGAGCGCGCCACTGTTCCCTGGGACTATGAGCGGCTGCATCGACTGTGTAATTTGGGAAACTCGATCGGCATTGACGCATATATAAGGTAAGTCGCTCGTCTGCCGTCGGACCTCAGCTAAGCAAACCACGTTCAACACAGAATGCAGGCCAACTTGCAAGATTTTCTCCTTTTTTCCCCACCAATCAGCTCATGAGTATGCTAGCGAGGTGATGCTGTGTAACTTCACGGATGGCGTGCAGACCGTGACCCTCAATAGGCTCGAGGACGAGGAGCGCTTCCCGCACCACGCGTACACTTTTCTTCATGCAAGCGCGTGGCATGAACACGGAGAACCACGCATTCAGCTCGATCTCACGCATCTGATTTCCTTGTACGATGTCGCGGTAGCGCCCAGTCTGGTTTCAATTCGCTATGGGCAGGAGCGACGGGCACATCGTGTCCTTGGGATTGATAAGCGCGACGTGAACGCAGTTCTAGAGCGCGTCCGAGCAATACCCTCGGCAACTCCATCCAAAAGCGGTATCGATTGGAGTACGCTGTTCAAGGTCATCCGAGACCGCTATGCGACCCGGCTCGAAGTGCTCCAAAATATCCTCGCGACAGATGAGGCTGCCGCGCCCCGTGCCTTTGTGATCGTACAGATGGCACTGTCGCCGTACAGGTTATATTCCGCGGTCCCGCCTCCTACTGGGTCGGACACCGCGTGGGCGGCACCCGTCTTCCGACTTTGCGCGCAGTCTCACACTTTGTTCATCGAGTCTATACAAGGCACATTTACGGCGTCGGAGCACTTGCTCTTAGCTTCCGCGCAAGAGACCACCCGTGAGATCTGTCGCACCCTGGTCGGGATGTGGGCGGAAGGCGTCATCGACCTCCGTGATTCACCCACAATCTCAGAATCCCTGACGGCCAAATGGAAACCCAGGGTAGATGGTCTCATGAGCTGGCTCGACTGGTCCCTCTGGACAAAGTGCCGGCCTGCATGCGGGATTGAGGTAGGTGACCTGTCCTCGACAAAATATACCCGAATTCCAACGCCTGCCGCAGGAGTCGTGTTACCTTCCCGGTTCGCCGTTCTCCATGGAGGAGTGGGATGCGCCAGAGCCCCGCTGCGTCCGCTTGTTTGAGCCGTACTCTGGTATCACGGTCAGTCGGCGGATTTTTTAAGGATATGTTGGTGCTGATGCCCGCGCAGGACCCTGACTTGAACCTATTAAAATAGAGTGATCTGTGGTTTTACAGCTGGCGTTGTACCCATTTACGAAGGTGGCTTAGATACCCCTTCAAATCTTTACGCTGTCTTTTTCCCCGGTGGAAAGCTGGTTGCTCATGAAAGGAGATGGTCCTCCTTGCACAAAGATAAATCCCAAACCTCCGTTTACGGAACCGCTTTAAGACGGCGGGTTTATTGAGTTACTTTTCTCTTCGCGACATGAAAGATAATCCTTTGTTGTTGTGAGAACGTTGGCCCACCTTTATTGCTTTATTGCTTCCCAAACCGCGGACGCGGCGCGAAGTTGAATTTTTCACTGCGATCAGAATTTGCCGTGCCGGCAGCAAGTAACCTGCACTTTTTCGTCTTTGCATTTTCGTTAGCTCGGGGTTTCAAACCACCAAGCAGGTGGTCAAGGATGCTGCGGGGGTATACAGCGCGAAATAATTCTTGGGCGACTACGCAAAGACTCGGCTTGGCTCGGCGCCGTCTGGCACCGCATTTGTGCTGTTTGCGTCTTGCCATGATGAGCTCGGCTTCGACCTCAGTAATATCCTCACGCCCTGCGATCCCACACATCCACCTAATATCTGGATGCCCAAGGTGCAAAGCAGCCCTGGAGTTTCCAGTGCCGACCCCCCATCCAAAACCTGGCACACAACTCCAAATCCGCTGTTTTTCGTGCAACAATATCATCCCACACGTTTTCTACGCGACTCAAATACCACCTTCGTTCGGAGCTGCGTCCTCGTCGTCGAATGCTGGTGCAGGGCAGTCAAATCCAGGACAACCGCCACCCGCGAAAAAGGGACGCAAGTTGGCACGCAGGAAAAGACCGTTGGAGACAGGATACTATGATATCTTGGGCATAACGCCAACAGCAACAACCGATGAAGTGAAGAAGGCCTATCGTGCGCGCTGTCTACGATCCTAATAGCATAGAATGCTGATTCAAGCAGGCCGAATGGCGATCAAGCACCATCCCGACAAAAACCCGGATGGTGAATATACTGTCGGGATGTGTTGTAAAGAATCTGACTCGTGTTGCAGACCCCCTCGCCGAGGAACGGTTCAAAGAAATCGCGATCGCGTACCAGGTATACTCCGCCCGTTTAATCTCACTGAATGCTAGGATTAAATCATCTGCAGACACTATCAGACGACACGCTCCGGAAGAAATACAACGAGTATGGTCCGAAGGAGAGTGCGCCGGAGGGCGGATTCGTCGATCCCGAGGAGGTGTTTGGCGCGATATTCGGCGGCGACCGATTCATACCCATAATCGGGACCATCAGCCTCGCGCGCGACATGAAGGCGGCGTTGCAGGAGGCGGATGAGGCAGAGCAGGAGGAGCAGGAACGGGCGGGGACGCGTATTCTCGATGCGAAGGGACGGCCGGTCTTGAGTGACCAGGAGAAGGCGGCGAAGGAGCTCAAAGATCGGGCTAAGAGCGCGGAGAAGGCCAAGATGCGGGAGGAGCGCATTAAGAAGCTTGTGGAGAATTTGGACCGGAAACTCAGCATCTTCACCGAGTCAGCGACGGGGCCAGATGATCCAGACGTGACTTCAAGTTGGCGGACGATATGTGCCCTGGAGGCAGAGTACGTTCTTTCTTACGTCGTCATCCCGTCCCGTAGGCTGAAATCATAAATAGGCAACTCAAGCAGGAATCGTACGGTGTCGAGCTGCTGCAAGCCATCGGTTTCGTGTACGTTTCCAAAGCCAAGCACCACCTCGCTACGAACCAGACTTTCCTCGGCGTCGGTGGGTGGCTGCATAACGTACAGGGCAAATATCATGTCTTCAGCGAGACGTGCGTCTACTCCTTTAGCCCGGTGATAAACTTTCATATTCGTACAGCGTCTCGACATTGCGTTCTGCAATCGAGCTCAAGTCTGTGTTCGACCAGATCCAAGCAGCCGAACGGGCTGGGAACCTGAGTCCCGAG
>JARKIB010000806.1:0-24380 GCA_029378385.1 Mycena metata | reverse complement strand
TGCAGCACCGTGCAGCACCGTGCAGTGATGTGCTGGCTTATAATGACCTAGATTCACCACCATTTATCTGGTACTAACCCCGCATGATATTCTTTAACCTCTCGAACTCCACGAGTTGTCGGGTACTCAACATTGTATCCCGGACAAAGACTGAGGATTCTACCGAACCTTTTACAGTAAACTCGAGCTCACTCTGCCAATCAACTTACCGTCAGTATCCGCAGGTCTCGGCATGTAGGTACCGAAGCCACGATCAAAACTACGAAACCACTTCCGCTAACCTGGTGCGTGAGTTGCCGTTCTAGGAAATCTCGATCACGATCGAGAACTTTGATGGCCATTCGTTTGCTTTTTTCCAGTGAATGTCAGGTCTTCGACTCGGCAGCGCAATGATCCTGGTATGTCCCTGCACCTTTACTACTTAATTTTATTGCTAACCCGTTCTCTTCCAGGGTTTCTTGCGGCATATGGCCCACCACTGGCAGGGCATTCGATATTTTACTGCCCCACCTGTGCCTGCAGCGCCGGCACTTCCTGCGAGTTCAGTACATGTTCCTGAGACCTGCAAGTCGTTCCCCTTCTCTGTCCCTACTGTCTTGAGTTTTGAAAATGTTCCCCCAGCTTCAAGTCTTGTCCTTGCTCCGACTCCACTGCACTTTTGCCAATTTTCGATTCAACAAGTACTAGCAGTTACCGGTGTCTTCACCACGGCCCACGGTTCAATGGGAGGACACACTTACCGAGTGCTTTACACCATTATGTTTACTCACTTTCTTTTCTGCTATCACCTTCGGCTCTTGCTCGTGTTTTCTTTCAGGTTTTTGCCACTCCTGCACATACTTTCGGCTCTGTCCCCGGAGATTAGTCTTTCTGACTGCGCTCTGTCATCCAATTTCGGGCCTGCTTACTTCTCTTCCTAGTATACACTGTATGGTTCAACATTCCTCGATCACCGAACAGGACATCGAACAGGAAAAAGAACCACCGTCAAACATCTATTTGAATGAACTCTTTCCTAGCCATGACCTCGAAATTCAAATCCCCAATTTGCGGGCCAGGTAGATATCACTTCGGGCGGGCGGAACCGGGTTTACATTTATTTGCAATATTGAACTTCTGACTCAAATTTGCCCGATTCAAATGACTTCTGACATCGGAGTATGGTGTTTGGAAACGGTACCGGCGTGCTCTACGACCAGTCAACTTTCCAGCCGTGCGATCACTTGTTTGAGCCCTTTCCTAACTGCAAAGGACAACAATTGGTTTTCGGACTGAACTGCAACCACAAAGTAATACAGGCACCAAGTTCTATAGCCTTACGGGTCCTTACAAACCTCACTCGGCACACATTTACACTGTCTTCAGACAACACCTAATGGGTTAACAGTTAATTGAGCACAGAGTACGAATAAAACTAGAACTACAGATCCCTGCACATGACCCACAGTTGTGGATGTGGTTGGGCGAATTGCATACGTGAAGCCGACTTAGCCGAGGTGTCCGGATCGAGAGTACCGTATCTTCTGTGCAACTTGAGTTCAAGTTGCTCATTGGTGCCACCCTGCATGGTCGGCTGAGAACATTTCTTGAAAAACTCCCAAACTCTCAAATATTGAAGACCCATTTGGGCTTGCAGCAGTTCACCTTAATCGTGCCGCACGCTCGCACGCCTCGCAGTATGTAGTCCGTCGTGGACCTATAAATTTCAGCTCGTGGTTTTTCACAACCTGCAGGGAATGACCCTGGGTTTCTGGACACGTTTCCGGGCTGCTGATAAAATCACCACACATCTGGCCATTATAAATAGCTATTCGAACATTTGGGTGCAGCACCAACCAAAAACTCGACATCTCTGCGCAACTTCGGCGCTGTGGAGCTAGTCATTAACCAGGTGAGGTTAAATCGAGACATATGACAATGTTTAGAACATAAAGAGCACACATATCAATGGTATTTATCGACACATGAACACATGAACACAACATGAACATTAAAAAATGTGATCACTCAACCGTGGGAATTAAAATTTTAACCACAATTATACTATATCGCGCTGGGAAGCTGGCCACACTAAGAAGCTGGCCAGCTGTGAAATACAAGGGCCAGGACTTGATAATACTTTCCTCTTGTGATTCCATGGTGGACTGTGACCCACTGTGCACCTTCAGACCGATTTTCAACCAAAAGTGATGAGTTGATGAAAGGCTGTGCCCGGTTTGATTCCCGTTGGAGGGTGAGAAAATCAATTTCCTTAACTCAGCGCGACTATTTCGTCTCTTTCTCATCCAATCCTTCACCAATTCACGAGATTACAGCCATTTGCAGAACTTAGGGCGCGGGCTGTTTTTTTTTTTCCCCCACTTTTCAATGATAATCACTATTGTGAGCTCAGTTCTGGTCCGTTTACCTTGTGAATATGCTCATTGTGTTCGCACTGCAAATGCGGAGGGCACCACGGTCCCCGTTTTTCCTGATGCGATCATAGCTGCCTTATTGGGACAATATCGGCCTTTTTGTACAGAACTTGTTGTATACTCTGTGTTATGGTCAGATTGACCTATAAATTTGAGACAACACACTTGTGAGTATTGCGAAGGGCTAGAGATACCGGTATTTTATATATCACATCTATTTCTCATATACAAGGTATTCAGATATCTCTCACCATGAGAATGCAGAATACCGGTGAAATAAAGCACACATTCAAAATACCGGTATCCCTAGCCCTTCGTAATACTCACAAGTGTGTTGTCTCAAATTTATATGTCAATCTGACCATAACACAGATTATGCGACAAGTTCTGTACAAAAAGGCCGATATTGTCCCAATAACGCAATTATGATCGCATCAGGAGGAATGGGGACCGTGGTGCCCTCCGCATTTGCATTGCGAACACAATAAGTATATTTACAAGGCAAACGGACAAGAACTGAGCTCACAATAATGATTATCATTGAAAAGTGGGGGGAAAAAAAAAAAACAGCCCGCGCCCTAAGTTCTGCAAATGGCTGTAAACTCTCTAAATTTTTGCCCAATGTCGGGCTCTGTCATAGACGTTCAGCCCACGCCTTCGATTGCCGTAGGCATCTGCCAGTCCGCTTGCATGATTGCTGCTCAAACTTACTGATCTCCATCTTCGACTCAAGATACTGACGTGCCCGTCCAGAACACACTCTTCGGGTTTTGTCCAGGGCATTATATCGGGTAAAACCTCAATATAATGCACTACACACTCTGCCAACCAATCACTGTCATGCTCCGTGGGGGAAGAAGTATAAATGCACACTTTTCACCCCGGAAAACAGATCAAACGCCGGGTTCTCTGGAAACCCCTTCAGACGTGAAACTCTGTGGTCAGGTATGTTCATTAACTTCCAATGAACCTCCCAACAGCTTATTTTGGCCAACCATGTCCTAACACTGGTGCCCCAGCGTTGTTTAAATCTCGGGAGGCCTTCCAAGCTCCAATTGGGGTCATAAACTATATCTTAACACAGATTTACGCCCTTCAATGCACAATGAATGTGACCGGAATACATGGTATGAGCCCCTTATGCAACATAGTCCAGATCGCGGGCGCGTAATGGCCCGCAATAATGACATATTTGTGGTGGCCAGCTTCCCCATTATGTCCCCTTTTGGGAAGTCCTGAACAATTATATTCGTATTGTGCTCAAAACAGGGTGAAGAATTCTGAGAATATGCTCAATATCCTCCCAAGATGTGCGCCTATCGCATGGGTCAAAGCGCCGGCCAGAGAAAGCCTATATTAAGGCGAGAACAGGTCGAAAACCCTTAGGTGGCCAGGTTCCCGGCGCGATATAGTAAGTTGAATAAAATCCAATTTTGGGCATTGCTATTGCTTAGAGGAGTTGAAGCCATCCCTGGCAGTCATTTCACCCAAGAATATGAGACTCCCAAAAAGTACCTACAAAAGCCTCACCATGCCACATCGGGACACGCCAGCACTGCCACTGCGGCACGCCACGCCACGCCACGCCACGGCAAAAACCCGGTACCCTGATCGTCGGAGCACGCAGCGCATGCGTATAAAGAGCGGAGTAAACCCCTTACGACCAGATCAGCTGTCTTCTGCAGTTAAACTTACGGCTGAATTCGAATGGTTCCATGGACTCCGAACAAGCTTCGCCTAAGGAAGGAAGGCCGAAGGCGCTGCGACAAACAAAATATCGGCAAGACTGTCGAAAATTGCGGAAACTCACAGGAAGGGAATAAGGGGAAAGAAAATGGGGAATCAATTATCAGGGACGTACACTTTTCATCTTGCGTGTTGTAGACCCTTTCGGTGAGTACGACGAGCCATTTGGCGTATTTGATGCACACCCCAGCGCATCCGGAGGGGAGATGAGAGAAAAAGATCCACATAGGTTTGAGGTATTAGAACAATGTGTTCAATGGAGGAAGGAAGGAAATCCCCACCGCACAGAGAGAGTATCATCCCGATGCGGCACGTGGGGTCGCCGGGAGTCGGGCCAGTAAAGAGCAGCAGAAAGAGGTTCCAGGTTAGTACATTCTCACATAAGAGTGCATGGATTTAGACTAGTAACCAGTCTGGCTACGGCAAAAGAAATAGTGAGATTGTTTGCCATAGGCAGACTGGTACAACTTGGGCAACACCAAAGGGCTGCGCCCGGAGTTTGAATTTTTTTGCAAGGCCGAACAGTGCCGACGCTGTGGCGGTGCCGAGCCATCAATTCCCGCCAAAATCGACTTTTTCACAGTTCACCGTCTGGATTGTAGAGAAATATTGTGAAGAGACAAAACTCAAGATTGAGGGTTTGAGATTACCGATTTTTGAAAAAGTTCTGATAGATCCCCTAAATTGAGCAAAATCCAGCCTCGGAGAAATTGTTCAAACTCCGCGCGCAGCCCTTTGACTAATTCCGACTTGTACGGTACTATTTCGACCGTAGATTCAAGTCACAGGTCACAGCAGTGATACGGCTGGCCGGGCGCTGGGCAGGAGACCCTTAGTGGTAACAGGAGGCAGCACTGATGATAGGCAGCTAGATAACCTGCACTGGGAAAGGTGCGTTTGGAGACTGGACTCTTGGGCTAACCAATAAGCTAACGTCCCAACCACACAAAACCACAAACAAATCAACTCCTTAGTCTCTTTAACAACACACAACCTTTCGCAAGATCGTTCGTTGGGTTCCAACCGAAGTATTACGGCTGTTGCAATAGTCGGGGGAGTGGGTCGAGTTCTAGCTAATACTAGACAACTGACTTTCTCAGACCTATTGAGCGCAAATGCGACACTAATTGGCTCCCAGGAAGAGTTTGGGTTTTTATATTTATATAACAAGTGTTTTTGGTGATGAACACCGAGGTTTGGAATAACACAAGTTGAACGCTGTTCGTTTGCTCAATCGACTTTGAGACATAGCTTTTAATGGCTGACCGACTCAGAACCTTAATCCGCTGAAGATATTTCCTTTGACTAGCGGAAAATGCTTGTACGCTGTCCACTAAACGCTGCCGATGTCCGCTTATTCGATGCCGCTGCCGCTGTAACGCTGTCCGCTGACACTGTCCGCTGCCACTGTCCGATGTAACGCTGATGAAACGGTTTGTTCTCAAATATAATCCAACAAACTAATATCTCGATTGATGGTGTAGGCTACAAGTATCTTTCGACACTGAAGAGTACACCGAATGGATTCAGAAGCTTCCCGGACAGATGCACGCGTGATGCTGTGCTCCTAGCAAGAAGGGTATGATCTACTGGCTTCTCCAGAGGCCGACTACCTACTTATATACTGTTTTCTACGTGACAGAATACATTGTGACAATTAGCTAAAACTATCTAGATAAAACCTCAGTCCGACGCGTCCTATTGGCTACTTACGTCTTGTTAAATAATAAAGTACAGTTGTTGTAACAGATATATCTCTAAAAGGAAACATTTCGTATAGTATTTGTACAGGAACGTGGTAATCATTCGTCGATGTGCACGTTGTTCTAAAAATGCGAACCCTCGCAGTCGTATTGTTGATATCAGGACCGACACGTTTATACGTCGATTCCCTAATCTGGTCGAGCTCGCTCCACGAACGTTGCTCGTTGAGTCATTCTACACAGCCTAACCTTTTCCTAGAATCCAAGAAGGGAAAGAGCGCGCGAGCCCTCGCATAGTTTGACAGTTGTGACTGTCCCGCGTCATTCAGGCACAGGGCGGATCAGGCCATTCCGCGGTTCCGTGGTTAGCCGGTTTAGCCGGTTACCCGCGTTGCCGTTCAGCCATTCAGCCGCCACCCATCGGTTACTCGCCGTTGCCGTGTTCCGCTGATACGCCGCGGATCGGGACCGACCGGGGAAATGAGCTGGATGCTGGGTCTCGATGTATGGTTAAACCACACACTAAACACACTCCAAATCAAACACCTAATCACTTCTCCGCTTGTATATGCGTTCGTGGGGTTCCAACCGAAGTATTACGGCTGTTGCAATAGCTGAAAACTAGGTTTCGACTTAAAGATTTAAGTCGACCGTTTGGTTTCTCGGACCTATTGGGCGCTGATGCGACCTTTATAGTTCTTAGAAGAGTTGTGGTTTTCAAAAAGGTTTGTGGTGATAGACACCGGGTGGTTGTGTGGTGAACTAAACTTAGTTTGATGCTGGGTTTGAACTGTAACTGAAAGTTGACAAGTTCCGCTGTAATATTCGCTGACACTGATGCTGAGACCCTAAAACGCTGACGCTGACCCTAAACGCTGACGCTGACGCTGCCCAACAAATATAATCCAATCCCAATATATTGGTAGACACTAAAGTATCTAAAGACACTCAAATGTACACCGAATGGATTCCGTGAGACTTCCCGGACGGAGGCACGCGTTATGCTGTGCTCCTAACAAGAAGGGTACGGTCCATTGGCTTCCACCTAAGCTCTACCTCTACTTATATACTAAATCCTACATACCAAATACTACAAAACATAGACACTCGAAACAGTAATGTACATAATGGTCCAAACGTTGAGTCCGTGAAGGTACGGACTCCTACTGAATACAATCTACTAATTTACATACGAATCTTGACTTGAAAAGGAGAATAATCTGCATGGATGTTGGTACAATTAAAATAAATAATATATGTCCGCTTCTGGTGTGTCCAAATAATATCCCAGCCTCGTCATGTCGTCCCAATTCGGTGTGTGTGACTCCTGGTGAATCAGCCTCGAGTCATTTGAGTCAATTCGAGTCATTCGTGAATAGCCATGTGAGTCTGTTCGAGTCAAGACTATTAATAGCTTCTTGGCATCACGATTTTGGTTTAGCCGGCGGCAAGACCTTGCTGCCGTTACTGCTCCCTTTGAGGTGCCGTTCCTGGCTATGCCATCGGACCTTTCCGGCCCTCGGATCTTCAGCTTGATTGACAGGAAATGCCAACTCTACCGCAGACAAATGTTCTAGTCAACATAGGTTGCCCCTGCAAAGCTCCCATTCCTCAACCCTGGTCACGGATGGATAGTATTTCCTCCTGTCCTTGATTAGAGTGAACACCCAACTCCTCCGAACCCTGAGGGTTTGTTAAAAGAGAAGGTTTGACTTAAAGCTTTAAGTATGATTTTGACTTTCCGGCCAGTATTGACCTTCCAGTGAGTTCAGACCTTAAAGCTTATAGTATATACGCTGCTGTCTCCTAGCTAGCTGCCCGGACTGACACTAGCCCCTTGCTGAGTGATTTATGTAGCCGATTACAATACAGCTAGTGGCACTGAATGAACAAAAATCGCAAATTCCGCGCGTGGCCCAATTGCTGGCTTATCACCGCCTCGGCAATCTTCGGCTTTAACTGTGATAATTCTAACCAAAGCCCGCTCGATGCTTCAGTGTTGGTTCCAACTCAAAATAGCGATCATGGATGGATGATATACTCCTCGTCGCTCTGTGTGTAGGTGAACGCCCTGCCAGTATGAACCCTAAGGGCTGATTAAAGGCAAGTTGACTTCTAGCTAAAACTCGACAACTGACTTTCCGGCCGTAAACTGCCTTCCAGTGGATTGACCAAGTATGCTATACAAGCTCTAACGTTACTGTCCTCAATTGACCATCCGAGCTAGATGTCAAACCTGGATGATAGATATCATTACTTATTTCTAAGTAGATTTTATTGCGTATTGATCAAAATTGAAAGATTTCACGCCCAGTCGCTGTGCTGGCTTATCAGCGTTCGGTGAATTGAAGCTATTTAATGGAGGTCACAGGTCACCGGGAGGTCTGAATTAGTGACCATTTTCCCCCGCCCAGGGTGCAAAAATTCAAAATCTTCTCCAACTTAAAAAATGGCTCACCCATTGTGAATCCCTGCAGAATTCTGTCCTTTGCACACAAGTTTGGGGCCCTTGCAGGCCTACTGTGGGTGTATTGGTTGAATCTACACTGAGTTCAACATTCCATCAGTTGAATGTTTTGAATGATAAAAATGGTGGTCACAGGTCCTAGCCCACTTTGAATCTGTTGAAAGTTGAATCTAATAGGTCACAGGTCACAAGGCCTGAATCTACGGTCGAAATGGTACAGTACTAGTCTGCCTACGGCAAACAACCTCACTACTTATTTTTCCGTAGCGCAGACTGGTTACGAGTCTACCATGGACCAACAATATTTAACCGAGGCGGCAAAGAGTGCGCCATTAGCGGCGCATATTCCACCCTTCCGTACCAAGCCATCTATTTTTTTCACCCTTTTGACCTTGCGAGCTTGCTGGCAAGCTCACAAGGGCCAAAAGGGGACAAGATTTTTTCTCAAATTGCTGATGTTGATTCGATATAGATGGACAGCGTGTTCTGGATGTTGTCCTTCATACCTCCTTTCTTACCTTGAATAGACCGACTCTCACGGGACCAAGTCTGCGCGAGTGAACCTCGGAGTCCATGGATCCCTCCCGCGAGTGCAACTGCGGGAGAAGGCTTCGAACGTTCGTTCGGGAACAGCGCAGCACCGGTGATAGGATTACGCCACAGAAGCCTTGCATTTGCGATAAACTCCCGGCAAATCACGGGGGGAATCCATGATCTGGTGACCAAGTATAGCGCCCCAGGTTGAAATTCTCTTTAAGGTTATGGCACCGACCATCAGCCTCCTCCCATTACAGCCTTCGACCTTAGATTCTCCACTTCGCCGTCTGGGTGGATGACAAAACATCTCGGCACTGCCCGCATCCTGAACAAGAGTGACAAGGGTGAAGTGGGGGGTGTCGAATTGTCAGTGGAAGTAACCGCATAAACTCAAGTGGTCCTGAGTTGCGGCTTGTCTGAACTGAGAGCTGTTCAATTCCGCGCTGCAACCATATCGGGGCAGAGATCGAGCTTCCATAACAATAATTTGAAGATTGATTTAGATACCCACTGAAAACCACCTCACGCCTGGAATGAGCCTACACCAACAATGGACGCAGGACCTGATAAGCTCCGGTCGGGGTCCGTGAGGGAATTCCTTGTTCTGTGGTCCGGTGTTGTTCATCGGATCGTGCAACCTGTTCGCTAAGACACTGCGATTGGATAAATGAATCGGCTTCTGCGATTCTAACTATTTATAGGCACTCACATGCACATTCGGCAGCTTCACGCCGCGGGCTTCGAGCTTTGCCAAACAGCGCATACCAGTATTGAGCTCAGTTGCGTCTGGAAGCCCATTAAGAAGGCGCAAGTATCTGATACGCTCCAGCTGTTGAGGACAATACTGAGTTTGTCAAAGGACTGGTCAATGTTGCCGCCAACATCACGCGACAGACTGAACAGCCTCGAAAGTGAGCCGGCGACGTCGGATCCTCATGCAGTCCAAAAAAAGAAACTAGACAGTCCGGCGACAAGAGATCTCCGAGTGGCCAGATTGGGATACCTTTTTGTGTTTAAAAGGTGGGCAGTCGGTCGAGGTCCCCCAGTTGTTCGCCAACCCACATCATTCGAACAAACACAAGGTACGAACAATGGCCAAGCCCATCGAAACGTTTGCCGATTCTCCTTTGTTGCCGTATTGCCGCTGATCTGCCCTCGTAGAATTGCCGTAAAACCGCTGTCGGTCCCCTACGGCAGCGTTGTCCCCCTGACCATGAAGGGGAACAACAGAACGGCCACTGCCATCGGCCCTACCGCTCAGGCCATTTGCGCTGGCGACAAGCTGTGCATTCTCAAGGGGTACCCGACTGGCGGGCGGCCACTGGGATATACTGTACTATTACGACCAATGGTTCAGGTGACGGGTGACGGGGGCCTGTGAACTGAACCAATTTGGCATAGGTGACGGTGACATTTCGATTTTTGGCCTGAAATAGGGGTGAAAACTGCCAAAAATCCTCAGCCGGCAGGTGCCGAAACCTGCCGACCGTCCATTTGTGGTAATTTTAGCTGATTGCCGAGCAATGAACCACTTACCCAGTGAAACTTTGTGGTGACGGGTGACGACCCATGAACCTTTGGTCGTAATAGTACAGTAGTGTGTTCACTGCACCTACCTTGCAATTTGTTGGCAAGGTGGGGGGTGATTAAGCATGCTTCGTACCCCTCCGCCATATACGCCTAATCATCCCCCATCGATGATTAGGTGTATATGGCGGGCGGGGTGCGAAGCATGCAGGATGCCGAGTTTAGGTTCTTAGGGCATCAAACCATCGGTTCTACCCCCACGGACGTAGGAAATACGCCCGTGATTGAAAGAAAATCAGGAAAAATGGGAGTTCCTACCAATTCTTTGTGAGTGTGAAAGTGACTGTTTAATACATACAAACCAACTGATAACACCTAGGAAATCCCAGGCAACGAGGGGACTTACCCAGAGAATTCCCGGATCAAAACGGTCGTTTTTTAACCTTCACAGTACGGGGGCGTCCCCGTTTTGTTATTTTTTTTTTGCTTTTTACGGGGTCTCGTACCGTAATTTTACCGGACGGTTTTGCCCTAGAGCTCGAGTTACCAACTTTGTATGTGTGTCGCCGATAAACGTGAGGGAGGCCTTCCGAGTCTTGTGTGGAAAATAATTTCGGTGCAATTTCGGTGACTCTGTGCGGACTATGTGGTTGTGTTTGTTCCTGAGCCGAGACTCGATTAAGTAGACAAAATCAGGCCTCCGCTTCGCTCCGCAGGTTAGAGTTTTAGGCGTAGGTTCCTCCGAGCCGAAAATCTTCGATTGTGAGTCGAGCCGAGCACCAACGTAATTTAAAGTGAACAGCAACATAAACGGATACCGCACGGGCAGGGAAAGGCAACAAAGAAATCAACAAAGCCATATCGTGCATTTCATCCTCACGATTGGCAGCCTCGTTATTAGAACTAGTGTATGCTGAATCTGCTGGCGAGCGCGCGGGATCGTGCACACTTCTGAACCAATAGTGAGGGGGGAGATTCGATATATCAGCCTTTGCGAGGAAGTCTGGGCGGGACGAGAGTGGCTGAAACTTGCGCGTTCCAATTGATGGATTGAGGGTCTTGATTCAGGAGGCAGCCATCTTTGTTGAGGGAGTACAGGGAGATGGGGGGAAGTCCGCTAACAAGTTGCGCGTTATGATTGATGATTTGACGGTCTTGATTCGGGACGGCAGAAACGGTGTTGAGGGGAGAAGCGAGGAGAGATGAGGGGGAAGGACAGCACGGATAGATCGGACGGGGGATTCACTATCGTGCAGCTGCAGGCAGTGCGGTAAGGATCTCGGAGTTGAACAGTGTTCTAGGCTGTAAGGGCATTACCCAACTAATTTATTAGCTCCTCTCAAGACCTACCCGGTCTAGACCGAAATTGAACTCAAGAGGTGAAGGTCTAATATTCATATTGTGACTCAGTGAATGTCGTTGAAACCTGGTGGACGATGAACAGAAACCAACATGAGCAAATGGAAATTACCCAAAAACAGCATCTTATCTTACCGGCCATCGCACAACATCTCTTGATGGCCACCAATGTCCACTAACATTCATTGGCAACCATTGGTGTACACCAGTGTACTTTCCACTTCCGAGTATAGTACTCGCTGTGCGGGGAAAAAGCCAAGCAGCGTGCGATCAACAACACAAGTGAGTAATTAATTATTGTCGCACGGGAACAGAGGGACGGACTAACGCTGACGTGAATGATTGTCGTGGGATGAATGAATGAAACTACGGAGAAAGGGCGGTTACCGTGTTCCTTACCAAAGACGTGCCGGCTCACTCGTTCAGTAATCGTGCACTGATTATTTTTCATATACGAGTAGTCGTTCTTCCTCTGGCAGGAGAGCAATTAAGATAAAGGATACATCTATGCATCTGGACTTGAAATGACTGCAGGGTGAGGGAAGCGTAGGGAAAATAGGTGCACCGGTACCCATCCGCCGCCTCACAACCTCAAAAAACTCCACCCACATTCATCCTGCTCGCGTACGTGGGGGAAACGCAGGCTGGGAGACGTGCGAAATCCGAGCCTCCCTCAGAGTCCCAACGCGGTGCGCGCGCACGACGTACTTCCGCATGCAGATCGACTCGACGGTGGGAGGCGTTGTTCTGCGGGTGTGGGCGTAGGCGATACGGGAGAGGGCGCGCCCGTCTGATGCACGCATGCATGGATGTGCTGCTAACGCTAAGACGGAGACCCCGAGGTCAGAAAGAATCTGCGAGTGGAAAAAAGGCCCAGCGCTCATCCAACGACGCGACCTACGGATGGAGATGCTGCTTTCGATGTCCGGCACCTTCCCAAAAGAGAGAATCAGCTTGGCATCCGGGGAGGGAAAAATGAGAAAACAACATATGGCAGGCTAAACAAGACGAACGAACATCTTGAGTTCTGCCACTTTAAAGTCAGCGGTCGCCGTTGCCCTATGCGGTTCTGCGTGAGTCCCCGGGATGGGTGAGAGATTGCGTGCAGGCGGGATGGGCACGTTACTGTCCATGTGGCGGTGGTGTAACGAGAGGGTGGGAGGAGGGGACGGAGGGGAGCGCATAGGGGAGAAAGAAGAGACGTAGCCGGCCGCAACGACATGCATACATAGACGAGCACGCGGGGACGTGTCGAATTATACGCCACCGCTGCGGGTAGCGGTGCGCGGACGAGAAAGCGAGGCGCGGACGACATTAATATCCTTGCGGAAAATTAATATCGTCCATGCAGCCGACTTCGTCGTGGACGCGAGTGCAGTTAAAAGGATGGAGGTGGGAGGGAGAAAAGGTGGTGGAAGGGAGAAAATGGTTGGGAAGTGGAAATATGCACTGGATAATCCGATCCTTCAAGGGGTAATTGTGCATATTTGCGGGAGGTTTGAGGTAGAGGGAGGGTACAGGGTGGGCATAGAACTAGGGTTGCGAGAGTTTCCAACGGTGGCGCGAGGCTGGGGCTGCGGTGGGGACGAGAAACAGAGGAGCAGTCAGGGATTGGGCTGGCGACGCGGAAGCGCGGTGTTGTTTGGGATAAAAGGGGCATGGTGGAGCAGACGGGGAGGGGGGTAGGCATGGTCAAGAAGGTAGGTGGCAAGGCAGGCGGTCGAATGGCGGCGTCGCATAGAGGTGCCGGTCGTGTTCGGTGGTTATGCTGTGGAACTTGAAGAAGCACAGGCAACGTGGTGATGGCGATCACGATAGCAGTGCTGTAGCCCCTATACCAAGGCCCTCCGGGCAATCCTGATACCGTCCGGTGAAGAAATTTATTGGCGCCCTCTGGGCGAGCCTACAGAGCCTGAAAAAAAAAAAGTGCTCGACGACCACCGTGACGACACTTTAATAGCTGTTGACTATGACCTACACGGTGACCTTTCAGCGCCATGGGCCCTCGACACGGATTTCACAGTTGATAGGAGTTTTGATAAATGAATATAACATCAATTGATGGCCGGTACAGCCGCAGGGAAAAAAGTAGCTTTCAATTACGGGTTTCAGACCTGATCCCTAGTCGGTATCAGGAATACTTTTCTGACCATACGCTACAAACCGCTCCCCGCCTCACACTGGACTCTGCTTTCGAGTTCTGCCCGGACCACACCCCAACCGCCTTCCAAACCCTCCGCGGCCTCATCGTTGCGGGCGCCCCGGCTGCCGCTCCGGCGGCTCCGCTCACACACGCAATCAGCTTTCCGACGCCTGGAACAAAGACCGTGACGCCCGTCAACTCGGACGCCACCGCTGCCACTGCCCAGGCCGACGCCGACAGCCTCCGAGGCAACTCCGAGGCGGTGTTTGGTGCGAAGCTAAGAAACCTAAAATAGCCTAACATAGGGTTTTCGATGCGATTCCAGATTTCCTTGCCCGCGTGCCTCCAACTTCGCCAAAAAGAACCTTGTTTTTTTCGCTTCGGCGGATGTTTCTAATAACTGCGGTTCGCGGGTCTGGTCATGGCCACCTTAAAAGCGGTGATTCCTGTAAAGGCAAGTGGATCTGTAGTGTAATGGCGGTAGTATATCGAGAGGCCCGATGTACAGTTGTTACAACTCAGCATGTTCCGAAAGGGACCACGCTGATCAATTTATCCTGAGTCTTATCCTTGAAGACAAAGAATACATCGAACTCAGGCGCTTTACGAGAGAAGGCTGCCTGGTACATCAGACTTTCTACAGATTCCTTGAACTCACTTGAATGTCCTTGATCTTGCTTGAATTGGGTAATCAAGTGCGCAAGCTACAAGCAATCAAGCCAGGTTCGAATCCCGCACAAGTAAAAAAAAGTTTTTTTCTGTGAAGTGCACCGTCGTTTTCATGCAAATTGGAGTAACTTTTTTTGCCAAAAATATTGGGTTCAGGTGGAAAAGCACATTCAAGGGCATTCCAGAGCCAAGAAATCTGTGAAAAGGCTGATGTATTCACCTCAATTCTGAAGCGTGAATGACGCGAAAAGCTCCGACGTCCCTTCGGGAAGAGCACAACACCGTGCCAGAATCACAGCTAGGATCTCGCAACATTGGCATTGAACTCCCGGCGAGCGGATGTCACCAACTCATCAACCGAGTTGAGCCGAGTTCAAGTTTTGATCGAGTTGTGACGAGTTGGCATTCCCATCAGTGTCACGGGCCCAGTTGGGAGGGAAGCGTTAAGAAAAGTGGAGAAAGAGGGCAGCTAGCGCTGGGGAGGTGTAATTTGAGGACCTTGAATACAATGCCCTCAGGTACTTCAATTTAGGGAGTTTTTCCGTTCTTTTCTAATTTTTTGGCGAGTGAAACTACCCAGTTCTCCCGAACCATCTAATTGAGGTACTAAAATGCTCTAGAAAATTTAGGGAGGCAGTTAGATGAGAGAGATGAGGAGGAGGGCAGCAGAAGCAACGTCACGGGAAGCACTTCTTTCGTGGTTAAAGGGGCCCTCGGAGATTAGAGATTCGTGTTTCTGCAACGTGCGACGGCATCATAATTACGGTAAAAGGAATCCGCCTGAAAACTACGCTCGTGCCATGAACCCGGTGCGCCGTGTCTCCGAGCTTTTGTCAACAATGGACGCAGGAGTTTGCGAAGTCCCGGTCAGAATCTGTGATTAAATTGCTGCGCTCCATCATTGTGCAACCTGTCCGCTAAGACAGAACTGGATGAATGAACTCGCTTGTACGATTTCTATAGGTTGGACAGATGTAATGATTATTCCAAATACCAGGAGCCTCGGGGGTCTTCCACCGGCGCTCACTAGTATCCGGTTCTGGGTGAGACTTGAGAGGAAGTGTGGAGTTCGCCGCCGACATCGGATCCTGGTATGTCATCCAGTTCACAAAAGGGAACTAGAAGGTCCGGCGCCCGGCGCCCAGACATCTCCAAGTGGCCAAATTTGGACACTCTTGGATTTCCGTTTAAAATGTGAATGGATTGGTCGATGTCCCTCAGTTGTTCGCCAACCCACATCGTTTTCTTTTGAACAAATCCAACCTACAAACAATGGACAAGGGCATTAAAACGTATGCACCCCTAACCTCCCCTCCAGCCCTGTACGGACCCTAATTGTCCTTGTAGAATTGCTGTTAAATCAGTTGCGGTCGCCTACACCGGCCCTATCCCCATGACGGTCACCCCTGGCATCGGTGCCGATAACAAAACGCTCTCCGTCACTCCAAACTATGTGGCCATTCCCGCTGCCGACGATACCGCCTCCCCGTACTCTTTCAAGGCGGACACTAACGACCCCGCCACGAAGATAGAGGTGGCGACCGTGGCGTACAGCAACACGACTGGTGTTATCACGATCACCCCGAAGTCAACGTACTGTACCATTAGAGCCTGTTCGGATCGCAGTTGCAGTTGCAGTTGCAGTTGCGGATTTCCTTTTTAGGTACTACGTGAGAGTATCAGTGTCTGTGCTGTGTCTGTGACTTGTGTGACTCGACGTGTCGCCTTTCGAATCTCCCTCTAATTGTACGAAAACGACGCGAGTCGCGAGTCGCGTCGTTTTCGTACAATGCCGCGAGTTGCCGGGTCCTCCTCTGATCTTATTAAATACGTCCTCGAGCCTGTAAGATTGGGCATTTTGTACCCGCGACGTGTCGAGAAAAGAGCTGTCACGCCGAATCACGCCAACGATTGATATAAATATAATATTCTCACGCAGTACCTAAAAAGGAAATCCGCAACTGCAACTGCAACTGCAACTGCAATCCGAACAGGCTCTTACGTTCAAATCGACAGGGGGGGTGACGCGTGACCGGTTTAACCAATTCGACATTTCGACAGCCCCCCGAAAGGTGCGTGACGGGATAAAAAATTCGATGTAGGTTGTAAATTCACCCCTTCTGTTGTAGGTAATTTATTGGGATAGCACAGAAATATTTACGCCATGTATTGACTCCTCGTTGGTACTATATTTCGAATTCTTATACCAGGCCATTTTGCATTGATTTCAGGCCAGAATCTCAGAAACCCAACCACACAGGCGAATTTCAGGTACCAATGGTCTAGAAACTAATTTAAACCACACACGGCAAGGATAGGGAGTCACAGCAATTTTCTCTGCTGTTTCGCGCGGCGTGACGAACCGCTGGATCGATTCGACACCGGCCTCTGTGATGCGTGACCGCAACCAAAATTCGATATCGACAGGGGGGTGCGTGACGCGTGACTGTCGATTTGAACGTAATGGTACAGTATTCGAGTGTCAGAAAGTTGAAATTTGCTATCGAGATGGGGGATGATTAGGCGTGGCGGAGGGGCACGAAGGATAGTAATTGGAATGATTGTATCTGCGTTAACTATGAACGCGAATGGGGCTCTTAGTTGACAATCTACGTGATTTGGAAGTGGACTGGCGCGTTGTAGAAAAGCTCAAAGCCCGGATGTACAAAGTCCGGTGATTGCTCCAGACTCTAGCATTGCCCACCGCGCGGTGACCCACCGCAGTGTCGAAATTCATTATTACGAGTCCTGAAAATTTATTTTTAGACTCGTTCTTTAGGCACCTTCTGTCCCGTACCGTCAATGTCCCATCACCTCCTCGTTCGTTGACTTTCACACTAACATTTCTACATCTCGACATCCGGTCTTCTGGGTCCTGCAGTTTCGCCTGACTTAGGTTGTGCCACGTTCAATGTTGCCTTTTGTGAGTCGTGCTGACTCTTTCAGTGGAATAATGATGACTCCGTTTTTCCCTAAATGCCACGTATCTCAGTTTTACCATTTGACTCAAATGATTTAGGAGTCAGATTCATGGGAGTTTGTGCCACGTAGATTGTGAAGATTGATGTAAGACTCAACTTCCCCAGAAATTTTGAGGGTTCCCGCTTATCTTGAACTTGAAATAGCGATGTCACTGACGTACTCTTCACTTCAATTGTTGGAATCGATTACGAGTCGACCAAGGTTGTATCCGGGAAGTTCCGTATCCAATTGCACACAGTTCTCCTGTGTTGAGCCTCACCCGGACATGGGACAGTTCAGCGAGCAGATTAATTGACGTCGCATCGCCCGACTCAGTCCTTATCCGAGTCATACTCAGTCAATCCGTTTCCCGGAAAACATGAAACCAATCAAAGAATCAAGATTTGCCACGTATTCCTTTGCATGACTCGTTATTTGCGATGCAAAGGGCCACAATCCCCTT
The DNA here is from genome assembly GCA_029378385.1 of Mycena metata. Taxonomy (NCBI): domain Eukaryota; kingdom Fungi; phylum Basidiomycota; class Agaricomycetes; order Agaricales; family Mycenaceae; genus Mycena; species Mycena metata. The sequence goes on along the minus strand of JARKIB010000806.1, from coordinate 6,391 downwards.
GCTTGTTCTCGGACAAAGAGTTGACGAAGGATGACGAAGGATTGGACCTCGTCGAGGCGGGTGCCGAACCTTCAGGTCCAAGGTGAATTTTTGTGACTCCAACCAGGGGGATTGAGCAGGAACAAGCCAGAATTTCTGGCAGTGAAATAAATATTCATCGTGGGGGTTCAACCCGCGGAAAAAAATGTCAACACGCCAGGATCCATGATTTTTATCCAGAAGGAGCCATTAATATTCTGGGTTGGGGACCCTTGGGTAGGAAGACTCTGATAGCTGGTGATTACTAGTATCATTACCCTACACGTCTATGGCACGTATGTTTTGTTTGATGGACGTGGTTGTGGTTAGAAAGGCTTTGATCCGAAGTCGGCAGTTGATGTCGTTATGCATTTGTCGATATGCTGAACCGGAACGGGTCGAATTGCCTGCAACACTTTCCATTGTGATAAACGGAAGAGCAGAATTCACACGTCGCTGGCATTACTGAATCAATATGCTGATGTCCGGGTGAATAAGTAAAAGTGACTTAGGACCTATTAAAGTGCTCCACGCAGTGGGCCCCGGGTGAGCGACAGCACCACGCAGTGGGCCTTCGCGGCGAGGACTGTTGGGTTAAGGGTTAACGGCTTAACACATGTTAAGACTAAGCCCTCAATATTGGGTGGGTTGTAACTTAAGCCCTTATTAAGCCTTAACATGTTCCCATCAAACGGTAATCTTGCGGTAATCAATAGGGGAGTTCAAAGTAGACGACGCTTTTTCACTTTTTCACTTATTGGCACTTTTTCACTTATTCGGCGCCTCGCATATCAACCGGCAACCAACTGATGTGATTCAGAATCAAATCAGAGTCGGCTAATTTTTTGTCTTTCCGCATTGCGTCGCCACACTCCCTCTCTTCCTTGGCCCAACCCTTCCTGTCTTTTCCTAATCTATTACCTTAAACCTAATGAGCAAAAGAAAGGCTCCCCGCCGCTCCCCGCGGAAGCACAAAACTAAAAAGCCAGCTGAGCCGGCGCTTGGGCGAATCGATTGGGACGAAGATGAGGGTGAAAAGACATGGGAGCTGATTACCCAGATGGAGATTAAAGAAAATCGACTGGTGCTCTTCGGGAAAGAGGGCAATGAGGTGTGTTATACCAGTCTTCGCAACTTTAACTTGTTCTGACCCTGGACGTACAGAATACATCCGGAGACAGCAAAGTTTCTGTATACAAGCGTATCGGCGGTGTCCTATTCCCGGAATTCTTCAAGACAAGCCCAAACCTCTTGGGGAAGCGAATTAAAGGCAAAGTGGACAAGTACGTGTTGTGTATGTACGAAGCTCCGATTTTGTATTCTAACAATTTGTAGTCTGGTTTCCGCATACAAAAAACACGCAAAGAAGCTCCAGGTCACGGGCGGAGGCCTTCAAAATGACGCTGATAACACCGACGGGACTCACGAATATCTCGAGTGCTACATCCCGTCCGATGGCCCACACCATGATACCACCGAGCAGGCGTGGAACCTTTGGGGTTTGTCTCCTAATTGTATTTGTATTCTGGTTCTGATTTATTCCTTCTAGACGAAATTCAGGACGAGTTTGAGTTCTTCCCTCGTCTGCACAAGTTCCTCTCGGCGCGATCGAATATTGTTCCACCGATGATTTCAACTGGTGTAGGCCCTGAGGGTCGTAAAGTCGTGCATCTCCAGCCTCCAGCTCATTCTAAGGCGGATCCTGACGCTAATATCGACCCCGAGCTTCGGGCGACTCCTCATCGGTCGCGCCGGGATGTTCCCTCCTCCCCGATCGAGATAGATTCGTCGCCACTGGCTCCAGTCAACAAGAATTCCCGGGGCAAAACCGCCGCTAAGCCTTCCACCTTTCACCGTGCTGTCAACGATGTCAAAACGTCGAAGTCGCGCCCCCCGAAGAAGAGTTTTGAAGAAAGTATTGTCGAAATTCAGACGTAAAGTTCCGCCGTTTATTTCTGATGCACAACTGAATCTTCGCCAGTACTATGATGAAATCTGCGAATAAACGTGAAGACCTGAAGCTGGAGAACGACCGTGCTCGCCTTCGACTCGATGAAAAGAACCAGCTCCTCGCTCTCTTTAACGCTGGCATCCTCGACAAAGATGCTCTTCGCCAACGACTTGACATAGTCGACGCCAGCTACACTGATCCGCCAAAACGCCGAGCAGATTCTCCTGTTGCCGGTCCAAGCAAGCGTGCTCGTCGGGATTCCAGCAGCTCTTCTTCTTCATCGGATGATCACGATTCCGTGAAAGTGGGGACTTCCAGTACATGGGATCCCAAGCGCAGCTCCCCTGTGCCTGGCTCTCAATCGGGCCTTGGCTACCGTTAGTTCCTTTTCGCGACTGTTAATTCGCCTTCACCTTTTATGAGATAACCTTTACTTTATTACAACCTTTTAATAAACCAAATTAATTGTTTACCCTTCCGGCGCGATATGCCAAGAGTTCTTGTGTTAATCTCCTTCGTTTCGTCTCGCCCTCATTATCTCCAACCTCTGCTTCATCCCGTCCACCCCGATCCTCTTCTTCGTCTCGTCGGGAGTGTCTGTTCGCAAATGCTGCACCGGAGCGAACTCCTTCAAACTCGATAACCACATTGTGGAGAATAATCGCCACAGTGATCCATCGTAGTGCTTCCCAATGGTCTTCGTTCGAATTGATATTAACCCGCAGTCCACGAAGGGATTGGAACCGCCCCTTCAGTGCACCCATGCAGTGCTCAGATCGCACTCGAATATGAGAAACTTGGGCGTCAAAGGTCGCATTGTCGGGAAGGAGGGATGCAGGGCGTTTGTGGACGGGAATAACACGGGAGCTGAGTGTGTAGGCAGAATCACCCCAAGCGAATTCCTCCCCTTCAAATAACCACTCGGGATGCTTGAAGGCAGCCGTACCTTCGAATACTGCAGAGTCGTGGGCCGAACCAGTGGGTCCAAGACAGTAATCGACGATGCGTAGGGTGGATGGGACATTCCCGATCTAAGATATGATGAGTAAAGATATTAGACTGGAATGAAATGTGTTGCCTGAACATTCAAGCCATAGTTTGCTTTCCGAGTGTAATAGCCTTGCCCATTCAAACCAGGCTTTGCAAATAGGACCACTATCGTCCCATCATACATCAACCAGCCCTCGCGCCATAGCCCTTTGAACCCAAGATGCTCATCCATCCAAACCTTCTCTGCCTCCTTCTCTTCCGCTGTCAATGGCCGGACAAAGGTATCGTGCAGGGACTCGATTGCCGTGAAGACTCGGTCGGTAAAATTCACAACGGAGCCTTCACTGCACCCAGCCACGTGCGCGACATCCTCCACCGATGCGGCATTCCCATACCGTCCTAAGCGATACAACGCCACAGCCAGTTGCTGATCAACAGGAGTCTGCAGCACATTTGAGTTGTTGGTGAAGACTTCGTGGTCCTTTATGAGGTCAAGAATGACACCAAAGACGTAGGGAGAGACTCGAAGCATATTCGTGAAGCGATCATGGTCGTCGGGATTGCCAGCGTAAACCCACGCCAGATGGATATTCCCGGCCTTTGCGACATTGCCACGAGGCCGAAGGTAGCGTGTTTCTCGAATGGCTTTGAGGGTCTGAATGTCCGTGGCAAGCTTATCCACCAGCGTCGCAAAGTCTAGGCTCTCCGGAGGGATAATTAGATCGCGCATGACCATATGTGTCAAGTATGTGCGAGTAACGGCTGAATGTCGACTTCCGCGGGGCATTTTCTCTGGCAGAGTGTGGGGGTGGGATATATCATACATCTCCCATCCATCTGTACTTATAAGATGGCGGAGTATACCTTTATCGATGAGAGATCATGCGGTCTGCTTCAATGATAGGGGTCATCCCAGAGGGGAAGCAAGGATTCACATCACATCAGCTGACTGCCGAATTTCGCCGGGTTGATATGCGAGGCGCCGAATAAGTGAAAAAGTGCCAATAAGTGAAAAAGTGCCAATAAGTGAAAAAGTGAAAAAGTGTCGTCTACTTTGAACTCCCCTAATGCAGTAAACATTCAGTCAGTACTCTCACCTCCATGTATCATCTATCCTGCAAACCCAACACAACCCATGGCATTTTTGATTTCACAGCTTGATGGTCTGTTCAACGGTGTGAGATATTTTTTCCCACAGTTCAAAGCGGAAATCTCACTGATGGAACCTTTCGCAGCTGAGCATAGTGACGAGGAATGGACAGCAATGCTCGAGGCCTCTGCGGAGGATTACAAAGGTTTTTTGCGCTATATTTGTAGGGACTGGTATTTTAGGAATGAATACGACCCTTAATGAAGCACCCTTACAGTAATAACTGTTAACAAGTTTTCTCGTATATGCTCTATAACGAGGGGATTTTACTTTCAGTCGCTGAATGCTGAAGAGATGAATGAGAGAGGAAAATAAACAGGACTCGTACTGCCATGCGGAGCAGTGGCCTCAACCCCAATCCAGATGCAAAAAGGCTTGATTAGTGGGAAGAAGTTACTAATTTCCCTCCAACTCGGGACTGTTTGGGTTTCAGTTACGGATAGGACTCAAGGCAAGTACTTCCCGTTTAATTTCAATTCATACTCGGTTGTGGCGTGACTCCATGTTGGCAATCGTCGTGTTCACCAATCCTATCCTATGGCACATGGTCGTTCCAATCTATCCTGTTTTAGGATATATTCTATCCTATCCTATGACAACACTTGGTTAGCGCAGGTCGGCCAATTTTCGGGCGTAATTAAATCACAACTTGACCACTAACTCCTGCATTTACGCGTCGTTTTGGACGAAACAACTTGTATTTTTTATTACTCATCCTCCCCCACATCCCCCATGCATGACCAACTCTTAACCTCCAAGCCGGCACACATCGTATCTCTCAGGAAGCGCGGTGTCAGTTTTCCTGACATTGGGAAAGAATTGAAGTGTGACCCGTCCCCTGCATGTCGGACGTATCACAGACCACGAAGGAAGGAGGATCTCTAACGCTAAACACCTAGTCGGGGTCGTCCCAAGCGATTGGATGCCCACCGGATCGGTGGATTGCATGTACACGGCTGCACTGATGGCGTAGTTCTACACTACGATCTTGATCATTAAGGATTTGCAATGAGATTCTTAAGCAAACGAGATTTTGGACCCATTAAGAATTCCTTAAGTCGGCCGAACGTAGGACTATCGTACAATGTGCTGTAACAGTTTCTTAAGATTGATCTTCTCAGTTTGGGTGATCTCGCTTGTGAAGTAGGCTAGCCCGTGCTTTGAATTGCACTGTACACGCTTACGACGACACAAAGGACAGCATTAAATCAAATATATTGAAAGGTAGTATAGGGAGGAAAAAAAGAAGTCGATAGAAACCCATGACCAACTAGTAACGCCCGCTGTTCCCGCCGCCGAATCCCATATTGAGCGAGAGGAGTCTCACGTCTGTGTATAGAAGTAAGACGCTGGGAGGACGTGAGTGAAAGGAGGCACATACTGGTGCTAGAAGACCCCACAAAGGGGGTGGGGGTAAACATTAGACGGTCTGGAAAGAGTTAATGATTGAAAGATTGATACCAAACAAAGCAACTCACCGAAAGAACTGCCGCTCGCGCCGTATGAGAATGTTGGAGCGCCGTTGTGGGCGCAAGGAGCAAGGGCAGGACGCGACTCGGTGTTGGTGTCGATGGGAGCAGGGGGTCCGCTGACGTCGTTGGACTGCCCAAGCCCGGAGAGCCGACTGCTCGACGCTGCGACTGGGGCGGCGGTGGCCGTGTCCCCCACGATGAGCGCTAGGAGGTCGCCAGGGTACGCAACCCTCTCTTCCGCTACACATGTGTTGATGTATCTGCGAATGAAAGGAGTGAGTACAAGATGAAGATTTTTAAAAAAAGATGACGCACTCTGTCCACTTTTCGGACTTGAGATCGGTGCCGCAGGACTTAGTTTGGAGGGTGAAGATCTCCTGCACACGAGCCCAGAATGCAGCGATGAGCCTGCCGTCACTGGTCTGTGCTTTGACTGTGCCGCTATGGGTGCGTTTGATCGGGATGGCCGGTGTTGCGTTGGCTGCGTTCGTAAATTCGTCGTTATCGTCGTCATCATCGTTGTCGTCGCCTTTGGGAGAAGCGGCCGGGGACATCCGGAGCTGGGCGTCGTGGCGAATGAAGGACTGCTGGAAGAGACTTGTATTTAGCTTCGGGTGAAAGGGGGTAACACGGGAATTACGACGATTAAACACCATATGGCGTGCTTTGGCTTTGCATTCTCGGAGCCGCCGAGGCATTTTTTGGCAAGGACGGCGGTGAGGGCGGTGACGCTGCAGCCATGGTTTGAATCACCGTCCGAAAGCGACTGGATGAACTATTACAAGAGTTAGATATATCGGAGGGGAGTAG
>JARKIB010000805.1:0-24601 GCA_029378385.1 Mycena metata | reverse complement strand
AGGCGCTCCAGCTGCGTATCATGGGTGCCCATTTGCAGCATGACGCCGAGCAGTGGGATCACTTGGCGCGGCAATCCAGGTTTTTATTCCACCTTTGACGAGAATGAAATTGACTGGTGCTAGGGAGATGGGATACCCTCAGCAGGCACTTTACTGCTGGGCAAAGGGATACAACATCGATCCGAGCAATGTAGCGGCCCTCTGGGATCGAGCGATGCTCGCGAAGGAGATCGGGGACTTGCGCACGGTATTACATCTCGCTCCAACGTTTCTTCCGTCGCTCATCCCTCTTAGACCCGCCTCGCCTTCCTCGGCATCCTCGAGCGCTTCCCGCACGACCTCAACATCCTCTCCGAGCTCCGCACAGTCCTCATCGACCTCGGCGACCTCGACACCTGCGCCTCCCTCTTCCAATCTGCCTTCGACCACTTTCAAGTGACCTTCCCCTCCGGCTCCGGGCTCTCCGCCGCCTCGGGCCTCGACGCCCCCGGCGCAGGCTTCGCGCTCCTCGAGGTGCTCGTGCTCGCGGACCTGTACAACACCCTCGGCGAGCACGAGCGCGCGATCGACGTCATTCGCAAGGGCGCGCGGTGGCTGCAGGGCCGTGGCGAGCAGACGTATTGGGATCTGTGCGAGGACGATCGCGAGTTTGATTGCGAGAGCGGCGATTTCGCGCGCGCGATAGATGCGGTGGATGATGTTGACCCGGGGTATCATGAGCTCGACGTCAATGCGCGTCATCGGCTTGCGGTGGCGCGGATTAAGATGGCGGGAGATCGAAGAGGGGAAGGTGATTTTTCTCCGTCTTTTCTGATATTGGAGTACGGACTGATGAGGAGTAGATACACGCCGACGTTATTCTTTCGCAGGATATTTTGGATTATGCGCCCCTTTTTTCTGAGATTGCTGATGCTTATTTTGAGCTTGAGCTTTGGACGGATGCGAGAGCCATCTATGAGCTGTTGGGAGCAAATGATACGGTACGCCGCAGAATGTCCCTCGGTCTCGGTCTCGTCAACTCGCATACAGACGAGCAGCGTGTATATCCTGATGCAAGCTGCCGCTTGCCTGCGGAATACCGACGAACTGCAAGATGCGGCGGACGTTTATGAGACTGGTACGTCTTGTCTTCTCGAGTCCTTCAGAGATGCTGAATAAATGCCTCACAGTCCGCAAGGTCGATCCAAACCACAACGAGGCCAAGATGAAGCTCGCCGAGGTGTACGAAATCCTGGATCAGCCGCGCAAAGCGCTCGAGCTTGTCTACGAAGGTGAACTTCTTCTACCTTTCGCCAGATTCTTCATTTTTTAATTCCACCAGTCATCGATGCACGCCGCCGGCGCCCAAAGGAGGAGGCAGCAACAGCTGTCGCGCACAGCATCCCCCTTGCTGTCCCGCCCATCATCCACGACAAGGCCGTTAAATCGCGCGTCAAGGCCCCCGTCAAGAAATCCACGAACCGACTGTCGAACGCGGAGCTGCGCGACTTGGAGGGGAAGAAGGAGGCGGAGGTGGTGGAGGGATATCGAAGACTGAAGCAGTTGTGGCCGCGCATGTTACAGGGCGAGGGGGAGCCGCGCCAAGAATGGATGCTCGAGGCGCAGAAGTTGGTGGAGGCGTTTCGGGAGACCAGGAGGCTGTTTTCTACTTCACGGGTATGTCCTTCGTGGTCCAGTTTCGTCTTTTCACTAAAGAATGCTGTAGACGTTCAAAGGGATGTTCCCTGTCCGCAGGACCGGAGCAAAAACTGAAGAGGGCGACCAAGACCGAATTCTGAGTCGGTTGCAAATCGACCTCGGTCGGTGCTCATATAATTCCAACATACATTGGTTACTCATGCCGGTGCTCCAGCGCATGATACCACAGCGCGCAAAACGAGGAGCGGAGATAAATACAATCGCATCAACGTCTTCCGCGGTGTCAACTTTGACGACTGGTTCCGTTTATTCATTCAGGTAGGTTTTCCTTCGCCTTCAGATTCGATGTTTGCTGACGGCAGCCCTCAGTACGCCTTTATCCTGACTCAGCAGGGAAATTATGATCTGGCCGATGAGATCCTGCGCCATCTTCTAGCGTCCAGCGCCTACCAGCTTCCGGATATGCAAGACGCCATTCGCGTTGCGTTGATAAGTACGCACACCCTATTGTTTTCATTCAACTCTTCGAACTAATCCCAACTCCTCGTTAGCCTGTGCATCGAACGCTGGTCGCTTCCCCGTCGTCGTCGAGCAATCTCGCAAGCTCCTGATAGGGCACCAATTCCATAACGACCCTATGCGTATCATGATGGCGGCGCTCGGCAGCGGCCGGATCCCCACCGATGCGTTCCTCGCTTCAACGTTTCAGAAGTACCTGCACCGCGAGATGAAGATGTTCGACGCGGCGGTGAATAACCCCGATGCGCTGATTTGGAGCATCCAGGGCAAGCGCTTTAGCACCAAGTCCGTTGGAGGCGCGGAGGGATTTGAGGACGACGAGGGACTGGAGGGGCAAGAGGAGGACAAGAAACCGAATGTGGCTGTGAAAGGCGGGAGGAAAAAGCATCTCGCGCCGCGGCTGCCTGAGATCGCAAAAACCCCGAATCCGGTCGTGTTTGCGTTGTATGGCCAGCTGTGTATGGTCGCGAAGAGCTTCCAGAGCGCGACGTGTAAGCTTTACTCTCCGTGCCCATTCTGAATTTTCAGCTGACGCTCGTATAAACAGTTTACTTGCTCATGGCCTATGATCATTGTCCAGAAGATCCCATGATCTCAATCTGCATTACCGTCTCCTCACTCGGTCGTGCCGCACACCGTCAATGCGACAATCGGCATCATCTTATTAGCCAGGTACGCTCCGACCGTCTTCTCCTGCTCTAGACCTCTTATCTTGTTACTAGGCCATGGCCTTCCTCGCACGTTATAGAGCATATCGGGCGTTGCACGGTGATCATACCATTGAAATAGAATACAACATTGGCAGGACGTTCCATCAACTTGGTATGTAAGAACCTTAACCTTGAGGCTCGCTAAATTACCACCGGCGTTCGCTAGGTTTATACTCCCACGCTGCACGACACTACGAGCGTGCGCTCGAAGCTGCGGCTAAATTCAAGGGCCCCACGGTAAGCCCGATGCATCTTTATCTCTGGCTTTCGTTCCTAACACTATCAAGGATATCGCCTGCGCTGCCGAAGCCGCTTATAATCTCTCCATGATCTATGTCGCTACTGGTGCACGCGCCCTGGCTGTCCAGCTGCATCGCCGCTGGCTCTCCCTTTGATTTGTCACTCTGCGTTCTCTTCCCTTTTTTTTGTCTCCGATTTTCACTAATTTTCCGCCGATCTTGCAATTGTAAAACCAACATCAACACCACAACGTCTTGTATTTCTAGCCACCAACTTTACCTTTATGCAGCTACTGTAATCTCCAGCATCTTCATCTTCGCATGCTCCTCCAAAGTTTTTTGTCAATATCATTTAATAATCTTGCCCCGCTTGCTTAATCCGTTGTAGGGAGAGTCTTGGTACAAATAAATGGTTTACGCGCTGTTGTCTGGCGGTATCTACCGGTGAGGCAGAATCCCGTCGGACGGCCGGCGGATCCTGTAAATTTGAAGCGCCGTCTGAACGTGGCGGAGGAGATTGATATCTTTTCTGTGCATGTCAAGAACATTGATATACCCGCATGTGCGCGATGAGCATCGCAGACCCTGCATTTATATTGAGACACAAAAAGCCGACTGAGAGAGTTTTTTAAAAAGACAAGTTAGGGGCTCCAAAGCCGCATCATGATGATCAATGATCTTTTGATTGAGCGGCACTTTCCGATTCGGCTTGCATTTGAACGCTCACCTCATTCCTCGACTGTTTTAACCTCAACAGATCTCAGACCTTGAACTCGATAGCCTCCTGGACCAAACTGTGGGGATTTCTGGTTGCTTCTGGTGTCCCGCTCAAGCTGGCGAAATGCTCTGCGAATAGTACTCTCTCTGTCGTTCCTCATTTATTTTAAAGTTCGACCCGTTCTTCCGCGCTCAGCTGGTCTCTTTTGCTAACGTTCTAATGGTCTTCCTCTTCTTTGTCACATCGGCATCCGGCCAATTGTCGGCCCATCGCGCAATCAACAGTCGTAAAAGAATTCCAAGGTTTCCCCATCTCATATACTTATAAAGCGGGGCGGGATGGCGCGCGCTTCTCCTAACCTCTCACAAAATGAGTTCGTTTTGGACTGTCTCGCTCCTTCTACTGTCTGGACTTCAAAATGCGTGCGCCCAAAACATCGCCAACGGCCGATGGGTTGACGCGTGGACCACAATGCCCCAGCTTACCGAGGCTGCAAATCTGCCCCCGCCCCCGTTTGTTCGTTCTACCCCATTCCTTCAGCATTTTTCCCCACTGAAACACGTTAGAACGCGTCCGAATCTGTGTTTTTCAACTCTACCATCCGTCAGACGCTGCACATGACGATCCCCGGCGACGAAATTCGCATCCGCTTTTCGAACGCGTTCGGCGTGAACGACCTGACCATAACCGCAGCGACGGTCGCACTGCCCGTCGGCGGCGTTTCTGGCGCGAGTGCCATCGAGACGAGCACGCTGAAAACTCTCACGTTCAGCGGGAGCCCGAGCTTCATCGTGCCGAACGGCGCTCTGGTCGTGTCGGACCCAATAGCGTTCCCAATTAAATCCCAGCAGACCATTACAGTGACGCTTTATTTGGCAAACGGGCAGAATGGGTTTGACATCACCTCGCATCCCGGTAGTCGAGCGACGACGTGGATTTCCTTTGGCGATTATGTGAGTGCGGAAAACATGACGGACCCCTCGACAACTAGCCTCGCACACTGGTGATTTCTATTTGCGTCTGACTGGCGACTATTTTTAAAGGCAGCCGCAGGTATTTCGTTAGTGCGGTGGAAACTTTTACTTCTTCCGCGTCAGCCTTCGTTATCGTTGGCGACAGTATCACAGACGGTCGTGAATCTATCAACGACGAAAATAACAGGTTCAGACCTTTTCCCCTCTGAGTCGCCACTGATCCAGACACCACCAGATGGCCCGACCTTCTTCTTGCAAGAATGCAGAAAAACTCTGCCACCTCTGCGATATCAGTTAACAACCAAGCTGCAGGCGGAAACCGCATTCTCGCGGACGGTTTAGGTGGGACTGCTATGCCAGACGTTAACAATTTTATTTATAGGCTCTTCTCAATGCAGGTCCAAACGCACTCGGACGTATCGACCGCGACGTTCTCGCTCAGACCGGCGTCAAGTACGCAATGATCTTCGAGGGTGTGAACGACATCGGGGTAGAGGACGCAACACCCGAGGCACAGCAAATCATCGGTGACCGCGTCATCGCTGCCTTCCAGCAGATCGCCACCCGCGTACACGCAGCGGGCATCCCGCTGTTCGCAGCCACGATCACGCCCTTCAACGCGCCCGCCAATGACAGCGCCATCCAACCGTACTCGAGCCCCGTGCGCGAAGTGACGCGGCAGCGCGTGAACAAATTCATTCGGACGAGCGGGACGTTTGACGCGGTGATTGATTTCGACAAGGTGGTGGCGGACCCGGCGATCCCGTCGCAGCTGAGCCCGACGTTTAATTCGGGTGATTTCCTGCACCCAAATGTAGCGGGGTATACGGCCATGGCAGCTGCGTTCCCGTTGGGGTTGTTCGAGCAGTTTGCGGAGGGCGTTAGTCGGTATCGGTGATAAAAAAAAAAATCGAACTGTCTAAATCCAATATTTGTATTGCTTTGCCACAGGAGCCGGAGCAAGTTCTCTTGACGGTTGACGGTCGCGACGGTCGGACCTTGAGATATTCAAGCTAGATCTTGACCCTAGTCTGAAAGCTAGGGAAGTCGAGAGGCCAACGGATCTTGAGTGAAGTCTTGCGTCAACAATTCCCGGATAACGCGGGAAGGAGGAAATATAGTTCGCAGTTCGCGCAATCACTGATAGTGGCCGAGTGGCAAGGTACACGCGATATAAAATATCCCAGCGCTACCCTTAAGAATCCCGCGCGACGTGATGTCTCTAGGCCTGGGTCGTGAAAGGCAAATCCTTTTAGCCCTCGGCCAAATGGTGCGAATAGTTGCAGGTGAAAACAGCAAGATGGAAGTCGTCCATCTTTATTGTATCAATATCGTCACCGCCATGACGAGGCACGCGAGCGACACGTATGGCGATAGTCGTTCGCCTGGTACAAAATAAGAGAACGCAGCGGTACCAAAATTTGAGCACATACCAATGCGCGCGGACATGAAAAAAATGCCCATGAATCTGACGCGTCACTTTAGTCGGGAATTCAGCCAGAGGCAAAAACTGGAGTCACCCTGTTTTATTTCGATCTACCAAACTCGGGAAAAGTGCGCGAACGTAGGTGCAGGTGCATATGAGTAGCAGAATGACGAGTAACAGAGACTGGAAGTTGAAGAGCGCAGACTGTAGGAGACGTATTGAGGTCAAATTCTCGGTCTGCGAATTGGCCGGGATACCATTTAGTTTCAAAGGGAGTCGTTTGAAAGCTCAAGGGAAGTCTCTAAAGAGCCCAGAGTGGGAGTACGTCGGGTCGTGCAGTGAGCGGTGTACGTAACGGGCCTGAGCGTGCCTTTGGCAAACAGGACCAAAGGGTACGTTAACTTCAACCCGAACGACCATCTTGCTCTCGCGTGTCCAAGCGTGTAGTCGTATGACCTCCACGTTCCTCTGAACCCGGCTGGGTCACCTGCCAAACATCGTAAGTCGCAGTTGCAACTATTTTCGGCCATTTTCTCAACTCTGCTTCAACCGTCAAAACTAACCGATCCAGGAAGGTTTAGAAGGAAAACTCCGAATTCCCTGTCCGGGGAATCCCGCATTGCGCGACCCGGCGCAAACTTATGTTCGGCTGTTGAGTCATTCAATTTTATGCGCTCATAAACCCGGAGCGGATATACAAACCAACATTAGGTCAGTCTGAAAGGCAAAATGTGAACGAAATATATTATCTCCTTCTCGTCGAAGGGACCCAGTGAGTCCTTCCTGTGGGAACAGACCTATGTCGTGGGAGGTTCGTATTCCGGCGACTCGCGACGCTGACAGCTGAAGCGCAGAACTTGAGGCGTGCCATAGCAATGAATGGGAATTGCGTTGGCGCCGAGACTACCCAGCCAAACTGGCCATTAAGTTGACGACTTGTCAGGGCGGGAAGTCCCGGCGGTGTCGCGTCCGGAGTCAAAAGAAGAAACCGTTTACTCCATCAGACGTAGACTCGTTCGCGATCATTTTAATTGAATCAGAACCTTCTAAGCGCCTTCAAGAAGTTCCAGGCAAGTTCCAGGGCAGATAAGTTAAAAGCGGACCGCCTTGTTCATTGTCCAAGCTTACGCCCTTTCCCTCGTAGACTCCCAGTCCACACTCAGCTTTCAGTGTTTAACCCTGATGGACGACTCCCAGTGGTGCCTCGACGAATGCCCTACCTGCGCAACTGTCGTGGTGAGTGTCAAGTGTATCACCAAAGCGGTCCCGACTTGACGCGTTTTTCAGCATGGTCAAGCCATATATTGTTCCCCCGAGTGCGAACCGGAAATGGAACCTCAGGCAGAGGAGGACAGTGTACCGTGGCCGCAGTACAATTCTAACCGGGTTTCTACCTGGGCACTTGACTGCTACAAGAAATCCACCCTTGCGCCCGCCAATGCGCCTTGCATATTCCCTTCCCCATCCCAACGAAAACTCCACATTCGCAAAAGACATCCGACGTCCTGGGTGACGACGTCTGAAGCATCTGTGGACTCGTCCACCTGCATATCCTCTTCGATTTCGACGGGCCCCATCGTCGAAACCTTGGTCGCAGGCTCCATCGGCCTGCCATCCCCCAAATCCGCCTGGCGTGTCCGCTCATGGGCGAGTCCCCCACCAGGGCCACCGTCACAACCCCTTCTCACGAAGACGAATGTCTATCTTTTCTCCAATTCCACCACCCACCCGCTGCTCTCGCATTCGAACGAGACCTCCGACCGCCCAGGGACTCCGTTGGAAAAATGGGATACGACTGCAGTGGTGGAGTCTGAATGCAGCCGCACGCCAGATCGACGACGACGGGACGGCCGCCCGACGTTTAGGTCTCGAACCGGCCCATGATTCTCCCTTCATCACCAGCAATACTAGTATGGACCTCCACTGCGGCGGAATGCAGCCGCGCCGCGCCCACCGCTATTGGTGAGATGCTCCCCAACGTCTCGGTCCCAGGACCGCCTATGATTTCCTTGATACCCCGACACGGACAAAGCTATAGACCTCATCCAAAACACCCATCTTTTGTACACTCCTCACACAGCATACTTCCTAGACATTTTTGTAACATATATTCGTACAACGACTCTCAGCTCTATTCGCAAACCCACCGACCAATTACAAACGTTTTTGGTGGATTTCCAAATCGGGTTGCAAAACGCCGGGGTCATCTTGATCATCAATTTAGAAGCCTCCGAGTTTTTGCTCCCATCTCAATCACACGCACTCACGCGTTTAGCGCCCGTTATGGATTAATACAAAGTTTGGCGGTCTCCTGAACTGCGCTCAACCACATGTTGTAGGCTTTGCGTACAAAAGCTCACTGACTCCAACCCAGACGCAGGAAGTACAGAGTACCGACATACGATGTTCAAGAATTTTCAGCAGACCTGTTCCTGGCATACGCTTATCCAAGCTCAACTAGTCCCGGCTTCCTTCAGACAAGAGAAATTGCCGAGCGGAACCTTTTTTTCGTCCCTGCACAGTGTAGGCGATTCGGCACTGAATCGGCATATGGTTGGTTGCGGTTTTAACGGTCTTTGCGACTTCCTTGCGTGACAGTTGCGTCCCCGTAGGACCAGCCGAGCGGACCGAGCCGTGCATATTGCGGTTCCGAATTCGCGACAGGCCCAATTTAATTTCCTTGAAAAAAAATTCAACCAGGGCTGCAAACTGCGCAGGTCCTCGCGAAAGCGCTCGGCGACGCCACCGAGATTAATTTAGAGCTCGCGTGCTGTATTTACTCGTCTCGACGACTCGAACAATTGAATGACAACGTCGAACTGCCGTGTTCCCGCACATCGAAGCTCCGTACGCTGGCAAGGCCTTGCGGGAAAAATATCACCTAGCTGAACTCAATGATTTGCAGTTGGCGTGTGCATTGGATCCATATTGGTACCACATCCCATTTTCTCCCATCTTCGGCGAAGATTCGCGGAAGACGCCGCGTTTTGACGGCCGCGGGACCATTTTGAAGGTACGTATCTGAATTGAAGTGAGATTAGATTGGCGAGCGCGCTAACAGCATATGATTAGATGCAATGAGTTCACAGGCTATCTCAGTTGTGGGAGACACTTAGGGAAGGACAGGGCAGGGAAGGCGGCCGCGACCTGCTGGCAGTCTGTGCTCTGTCACTGTACCAATAAAAGCGAAGTGCGAACGCTCGGAAACATAAACCGGCGTTCAAAAACATTACGTTTGTATTTTGAAGGCTCGCGGCAACGCCCGACAGCGCCCGACACGCAAGGAGGACTGTGGGACAGCGGCAGGCAATCATACGACATACATGGCAAGACCCCTTTTTGTTTCTATTGGCCCGCCGGACGGGAAGCGGGGGTTAAGCGCTTGTAAGCGCCGGCTGGCCCCTGGGCAACTAAACGAACGTCAAGGGAAACTGGATGTAAGTTAATATAGTCTAAGATGGGTGGGAAGAAAAAAGGAAAGGAGGGACGAAAGAAACAACAGTGGATACCGAGTGAATTCAAAGAGCTGGGAAAAACGGGAAAACGGGGAACAGGAACTTCTTCTCTGCTACTTACACTTGGCGGTGCTTGGCGGTGCTTGGCGGGGTGGTGAATTGGAGGGTCCCACAAGGAAGTCCCAGATGACATCCTTTGCATTTCGTGACGATGCGACGATGGAACGAATTGTTGGCTGAACATTCTAGACGTAGGAAAAACCAATTGAACCACAAAATTACTTCCTCCCGATAAAACGTGAAGAAGCACGGTTCATTCAAACGTGAAGAAGAAAGGTTCCGCGCACACGGCTAAAAATGCAGTCGGAAAATCGGCCAACGACCAAGAGGCTTCATTCATCCCCGCATCTGTTCGTGGCCACCTGGGTTACAGTTGGGAGGGCCGAAGTTGAAGCTGTTGAATATCTGGGAATGAGACTACAGGCTATCATCTAAAGCAAAGGAGATCGGAATGCGCTCTATCCGGCGTAGGAAACACTCACCCAAGTTCAAGTTACCTCGAGCCCGCACTACCCCGGATTAAGCGCTCATGCCTGCTTTTCCCGCGTCCGATTTTTTACCTCCAGGGAGCCAAATGGCCTCACCTACAGTATCCGAACAAAAATAGATGATTGATACCCATTACATTGTTTTCTCTAAGCTACTACACGCAGCTGCTAGAGCTAAACGTGGTTAATGACCGGCGGGAAGGCCACGGTCGCGTTCGTGGTGCCGGCGGTGCCGTACACAAGCGCGCCGACGTGGGGCATGAGGTTGTAGCGCAGGGTGTAGGTTGCGGAGGCATCCCTGAGGAAGAATCGGTGTCAGTAGCAGATTGAAGATGATGAGAAGAGAGACCAAGAACCCACCGAAAGCCGGTAACATCCTTGAAGGCGTACTTTTGGGCCCGCTTCCCCTCGACGTGGATTTTGGCGTCTGCCTTGCGGCGCACGATCCGGTCCCAGATGACGACGGAGTTTTGGACCTAGGGAAACGGCCGGTCAAGATGAGAAGGAGGGTGAAGGAGGAAGAGGTAAAGAGAAGACGAGACACGCACCCCCTTGGCGTTGGTGTACTCGGCGTCAAGATAGAGGAAGAGTTGTTTGGTGTTCCAGTTGAAGAGGGGGGACAAGTCTGTTCAGTGTGTCAGTGAGTGATGATGCTGCGCGAATTTAAGCTGCGATCCCGAGAAGACTCACCAGCATCGATTTCAAAGTTAACCACTGCGTGCTCGTATTTGCGTTGCCTGCCCTTTCCGTACACCCTAAAAAAATGCACGTTAGCAAAGAAGTTGCGGACATGGCAGAGGAAAAGGTAAAGCGGGAGCACTAGCGTCCAGCCGACGCGACCCCAAGCCAGTTGGGCACGAAACATACGCGGACAATAGTAAAGCGAGACCGTGAACCGTGCATGTAGTCCTCCTGCGGGCGGCCTGGCGCAACTCTGCGCTCCGGATTCGGAGGCACTCGCACACCACCAACTTTAATGTGCATGCACGTCCAGATAGCTCCAAAAATCGACCAGCAAAGGACCCGTAGGGAGCGCATAGCTTGAAATCCAACTCACACCTTCACCGAGTTGACATTGACCACCCCGCCGTCAAGGGGGGCCTCGAACAAGGCAAGCAGCATAGAGGAGACAGCGATGGCAGCAAGGAGGCCCATTGCGCAGGACGAGAGAAGCGCGGAGGAGTTATTGATTCTTGAGAACACGGAATGCATGATTTTGCGGTTATCGAGATGTGGTGGGACTGGTATGGGCCGAAACGAAGCGGTTATCGAGCTGTGGTAGGCTGCAGATTGGGGAAGTGGACGAGGAAGTAGAAAGCAAAGAATTCAAAACAGGACACGTCCAAGACACGTCGCGAAACTGTTTTGTTTGGCTGCAGGGTGTTTCATATCGTTTGCCAAGGGCGTTCGAAAATAACAAGGAGGGTTGGATAATATTTCAGTCCCGAATCTCGAACACTCTGCACAACGTTCGTATCAAACTAACAATTTCAAAGGGTTTACAAAGGGAGTGTCAATTTCGAGGGGTCATTTCCGAGTTTCTGATACCGTGAACCTTTGCCTGGAATAACAGCATTCTACAATCAAACTTGGACCGTGATAGGAGTGCTCCAGCCGCCCACGTCGGAGCTCGAGAATGTAGAAGTGAGAAGCCCATTGGCGTCCGTGTACTGGACTACCGCCAGTTGCTGTACGGCAAAAGGAAAAGGTTCAGAATGAGAATCAAATAAAGGTAGGAATACATACCAAACCCTTCGCGACACCTATGTTGATAAACGCCGAAATGGGAGTACCCAAGGGTAAATTGGTGGCGATGGTCGTATCAACAGCCCACCCAGGACTGTTAGACAAGCCGCTGTGAAACGCCGAGACAATGTTCCCGTTGGTGGTCTGGTAGAAGATGCGCTGAGCAAGAGCGCTCTGAAGTGTGAGGTAGCCGTAGCCCGCGATGTAGGTGGACGGAGTGACGTTCGTGATCCCGAGTGCGCTCATAGTCGCAGGACTGCGATTCACGGCCCAGGTGGTGAGCGGTGCGGTGTTGCCTGGACCGCCGCTGGATATGATTTCAAGGATACTATTGTTGGAGTACGAATATGCGTAGATGCCGTTGGGAACACCGTTCATGACGAGGGGACGCTGGGCTGTAGGGACGTGGAACAGTCAGTAGATATCAAGATGGGGGATGTGTCAAGAGCAGGGAGGGAGGAACGTTGAACGGCGCCAACGCCTGCACGGCGGCGCCGCCGAGGAGGAAGATAGCAGAGGCGATTGTTGCGGGGTCATTGCGCTGAATCTGAGGTTGCGGGCTCCCACCTGAGGGTTTATGACTCCTAGGTGCATCACAAGGAGCGGTGGGGAAGACACTTGGGCATGTTCGAGATCCCGACCCTGGACTTGATACCAGTGGCGTTTATGTCCTGGGATGCCACCGAGACTTGGAGCCAGAGGTAGAAGGCTCCACTTGCAGCATACTAGGACCAACGGTGCGGTGCAATGCGCAGGGGAATCATAGTTCGAACGCCTCGCGTTCTTGACTCTGATGATATAGGTCGGGATGGGAGCGGCTCCAACAATAACGCGACGTCCAGTTGGGAAACAAGAATCCGCCAGAACGAATCCCTACATAGACCATGCGCGAGGATAACAGGTGATGCGGAAGATGATGTTGAGGAGCGTCGAGTGCGATTTTTTTTGGGTCTGGCTGCAACACGTCCGAAGTGGGTCAAGGTATATCATCGTTTAAGAAGCCGTCGAACGCATCCGATATAAAACTTCAAATCAACTTTGTGGCACCTTCACCGACTTTGCATTACACCTCTTGAAGCGAGGAGTTCCATTGCGCATGATTAGAGAGGGGTTGAAACATTCACGAATAAGGAGTCGGTGGTTTTCGACCCCAGCATTCAACTCCAGAGTATCTCTGACGGGTTCCGAATCTTCGGAGGGGAAGTCAGCAACCGGCCGGCAGACCAACTAGATCCTACCGAGGACGAAGGAGAGCCTTCAGAGATAACCGTTTTCGTGGGCTGTGCACATGAAATAAATACCGATGGCGAGCACGATTCGGCTGGCGGCCTATGGTACGGGCCCAACGACCCTAGAAACTCGAAGATCCGGGTTGAACCTAAACTGTGCTCCAAAAGCGCAGGGGAGACAGCGACGATTCTATTCGCGTTGCAAAACATCCCACGAGAGATCTCGATAAATTTCAGACTGAAATCTAAGAGCATAATTCAAGCGTTGACAACGAACCTCTCCCTCCTTGAGGATAGTGACTGGGCCGAGGCAAAGGATAGCCAACTGCTAAGAGTTATAACTGCGCTGCTACGGGCAAAAGGAACAAAATGTACCTTCAAGGAGGCTGGCGCTGAAGACAGTGACCCAATGAAGAGAGCCCAAGAGCTTGCAATGCAGGGACTCACCGAGCTTATTGCAACACCCATGCAAATGGACATTCCGTCGTACTACCACCTAAAGGGCATGAAGCTGAAAAATGGAACGCAGCGGTCATTCTACAAAGCAATTAGGACAAGGAGACCAAAGCCACAACGTTTGAAAACTACCGTGATGCTGGATATAACCCGACACGCCGCATGGGGTCTCTCCGGATCGACCCCGACTGACAGTCAAATCTGGCTCTCGATTCGACACCAAGATATTACGCGCACGACACGGGATTTCCTATGGAGATGTCTACACCAAGCATACAAAATAGGTGACCATTGGAGGGGCATCCCCAACTATGACCACTACGCAACATGCCGCCACTGTCAAATAGATGAGTCGATGGAACACATCCTTCTGGAATGTGACGCACCGGGCCGAGAAGAGCTTTGGAACCTTGCACAAGAGCTCTGGGAAATGAAGGGCTACGCTTGGCCAGAATTAAGCTACGGACACGTATTTGCGTGCGGTCTTGTGGATATTAGAGACACGAACGGGAGGAAGGACGAAGGAGCGATAAGGTTATTCCGGATCTTGATCTCCGAGACTGCGCACCTGATATGGAAACTCCGTTGCACGCGAGTGATTGAGCGGGGCGGTGACCCGAACCGATACTTCTCCGAAGTCGAGATTCACAATAGATGGTTACACTGCATTAATAGTAGGCTGAGGATCGACGCGCTCCTCACCGACGTAAAGAAATACGGAAATCGTGCTTTGAAGATAAGTGAAGTTCAAAATACATGGAACGGTGTCTTAATGGATAACCAAAATCTGCCGGACATATGGGTTAGGCAGTCTGGGTTTTTAGTGGGTATTCCTCCTCTCCGTCCTCCGGGACGGAACCAGTAGCTTGTCTGCTGGGGAGGAGGCGAGTCCCACACTGCCAAATTTCTGGCGTACGTAAATGTATTTTCCCAGGTGGCGTATTTTGTTTCTCTTTTGCAGGCCTCGGCCTCGAAGAATAGCGTGCAAGGGGGGCTGATCTTATCAGTTGCCCGTTGCAACCAAATTTATTGGACGCTCCACAAAAAAAAAAAAAAAAAAAAAAAAAAAAAAAAAAGAGAGGGGTTGAAACATTGGAGATTCTTGAAAAGTATGGAGAGGAGGAGCTTTTGAGAATGGTCCCCACAAATCACACCCAATAAGGCAACGCTAAAACGTGACCTCCGGAGCTCCGAAGGCCATCAGTTGGTTGTGTTTACACTCATTCGGCTCTTTCCCTCTTACCACGACGACGGCAATATACCCTGCGCCCTTTGCCTCAATAAAAGTCTTCTCCCCCCCAATATACCTCACCTGAACCCTCCACGGCGTCACGGTGTCACTCCCATGGGCGATGGCACTTGCAGGTTAATCCGCATGCATAACTAGTAGGGTGGCATGGTGGCATGGTACCGAGGTCCAACACGGTGTTAGGATGAAACGGGGGGCTTAATGCCGACACTGTACATTTCTCCTCTCACCCCCACCTGGTTGACACAAAAAACACGTCCCAAACGCGACCCAAACGCGTACTAATATTGTGCTCGTCGCGTACATAGTTACTGGAATCATTAACTAACTATTACATTTGCTCTTCTACTGTATTGCCAGGGAAACATTGGTTGTAGTGGTAATATAACTTCCATGCACCATGCCACTGAGAGACTCCGTTCGACCGTGGAACAAGGGCGAAAAACAATGCGCCGGAGCCTCCGAAGGTCACGTGCATCAATTACCTTATTGAGTTTGATGTGTGGGGACTAATCTTGCCATCTGAGAGGAGGACAAGGGTTGTTTGGCTGCGAATTGTTTCATCATGTTTGGCGCAAGCGTTGCATGATAATAGACAAGTCCTTGTCTTCTTCCATCTTCCACGTTTCGGCGGGTTTTTGTAGTGCGCGCCGACTTCTTGTGGCACATAGCACTTCACCAAACTGCCAGAGAATCGCTGGGAGAGGGTAGAATCAGCTTTTTAGAAGGATTCAGCCAGAGTAGAATTAGGCATATATGTACAGACTGCGCTGAGAATAAGAAAAAGTGTAAAATGCCTGCGCTGTATGTCCATCGTCCGGGCAAATTATTCTATGCCTTGGGGTGAATTTTTGGAATCGTTTGCGTAGAGAATATTGACCACGGCGAGATCACGAGTATCGGCTTGGACCTGTACCACCACCACGATGTCCTCGTCGCCGATTACGCAGGTCTCGCAGCATGCACCGCCCACTCATTCGAACCTGCAGCCCCAGCTGCTCACCCGCCTCTTCCTCGACCTGCGCGGGCGCCGGTTTGAAGTCGACAGGGAAACCATCATGAATCTCCCCGAATCCGTCCTCCTCTGTCTCTTCCCCAACGGCTTGGTCCTCAGCCGCCAGAGTGTGGCCCTCTCCGACGGCGGCGACGACGAGGACGAGGAGGTCTACGGCGTCGACGTTAGCCTCCAATTAATATTTTGGTTCCCACTAATCATCATCTTCACACATCCAGTTCGACCCCGACTGCTTCCAATACGTGCTCACCTTCTTCCGCACGGCCTCGGAGGCGTTCTACGGCACCGCGACCACCCCCGGGCTGCTCACCTTCCAGCAGCACCTGCTCGATGCCCCCGCCTCCCCTGGTGGCAATTCCCCCAATGCGGACTTTGGCCCGACGCCTGCGCAGAACCCCCTCCTGTCCAAGCAGGCGATCATCGTGCTAAGGGAGGAGCTTGAGTACTTCACCATCCCGCCCAAGAGCAGCGACGCCGTCACCGACGCGAACGGGATCGCGAACGAGGGTCTGCTGGCGGTAAAGCGCGAGGGCGGCGAGTATCTCATGGAGAAGCGCAACATCTTCACGGCGCTGCAGCGGAATGTGAACAAGGAGAACAACGTCGCGGAGCAGCATCTCATCGACATGCTTTGCATGAGGTTCGTGCTTATTTCCGATTTATCGTCATTGCAAAACTTAGACGCGCACGCAGCGGCTTCGACCGTGATGACGAGTGGGGCTTCCGCGCGCTCGAGCCCTCCCGCTCCTGCATCTCCTCCATCGCCCTCGTCCTCCTCAAAACAGGCATCAACCACTCCGCGGGCAACACCAAGCCCGTGGAGGTCGACTACGCCCAGATGGCCACCGCGCAGAAGCTGCTTTTGTTCTGGCGGAAGCCGGCGCGGAAATGCTGGTGGGACGGTATCGAGGTCGACATTCCCGAAAAGGATGGTCGGCCCGCACGCACGTTCAAGCTTTGGGCCCGGCGCGTTTGGACACTCGAGCTTAGTTTGGTGGGTCCCTTTTCCTCCCTCCTCCCTCGTTCCCATGTTGTTCCTCCCTTGTCCTTGCTCCTCCTCCCCTTACTTTCGCGCGCACTGCTAACTCACTCCCCCTTAGGTTTGATTCCCCATCGTCGCATACACGTCGTAGTGCTCTCACTCTGCTATATTCCCGGAAAGGCCACGGATACCTTCACACTCATACTTACGTCCGCGCAAGTACTCGTAGACTCAATTTAATACCCTTGCCCTGAAAAAGGCGATCTCAGCTTGGTGGAGAGAGGGGTAGTGCTATAACTGACAGCTACAGCGAGCGACATCGGCCGTCGGAGGATACCTGAAGTGTTGATTCACGGCTTCCATCGGAGCGCGACGGTACTCGCATATCAACTTCAGGGGCAACAACACCCTCCGCTCGCGCAATCCTCTGAATCGCACAGGACCGTCGCCAACCTACATATAACAAATGCCGCGTCTAAAATCGGTTGTGTTTTTCCGCGGAGAGGCAACTATCGGTCGCCAAAGGTAAGCGTCTCGTTCTCCTGCAGCTCCGGCCACAGCTGCGCCTCGAGCGCCATTGTCGAGTTGAGGAACATACTAAAGTCCAGCTCGGGGGGCGCGAACTGGCTCGGCATGTAGCCGTACGAGCTCCCGTCCGACGAGTGGTCCGAGGGCGGCGTCGTCGTCGCAAACCCGCTCGGTGACGGCTGGGACGGGAATGCACTAGGAGACGCTCCCCGGCTCTCCCACTTCGTAACCATCCCGTGGATGAGAAGCGCGCACTTGCGCGCCGCGTGCCCAGGCCCGCGCGCCGCACCCGCGAGGTGCAGCGCGACCTTGCGCAGGAGGGGGTCGCTCCCGCCAAGGAGCACGCCGCCGGGCATGCGGTACATCAGGAACTTGACGGCGACGACGTGTGCCGCCGCAAGCGCGATCATGTGGAAGTACACGTCCGGTGCAGTGCTGAGGAGCTCGAGCTCGGCCTGGAGAGCGTACACGAGGATGGCTTCTGAGGTTTGAATCGTGTCGCGGCCCCAGTCCGCGACAACGTTGATGCCGTGCGGTTTGAAGTGGTGGCTCCAGGGCTCGCCGAGGGAGACGTGTCCCACTGAGGCGCGGGCTTCCTGGCAGTGGCCGTGGTAGATGACGAGCAGGCGGCAGATGCCATCGTAGACGTGGAGGATGTGGAAGAAGAAGTGTTCATGATCGACGACGACTGGGGATGGTGCGTCAGTTCACGGGTTGTATATTAGAGCGGTGAGAACGAACCAGGAAGAGGGAGTAGGAATCTTCGGCCGCGCTTCAGACTTTCAAGAAGTCTGAAAAAGGTAACACCTGTCAACATAGCCAGGTGGTGTGGCTAAATGCAGACGCACACAGTCATTTTGTCGTACCAGTCGTCGAGTTCTGAGGTATCATTTATTCGAAGTCCAATACCTTCTTCTGCAAGCGTGGATTGCATCGCAACAAGGCCCAGTCGCAGGTTCCGATAATCAGTCAGACCCTCGAATATTGTGGGAAATTCTATTAGTTTTCTGTCGTCCGCTGAACGCCGTGATAGCGGCACTCGGCCAGTCCCTATGCATAATCTGGCAAGAAAAGGTCAGTAATGCGGCACGAAACAGATTTGAGTAGAACACCCCACATCGATTCCGCATTGGTGAGGGATATCCACTAGAAACGCGTCAACTTGGTTACGTCGAAATGGAGAACGAAATCGTACTAAACGCGCATGCTCCCGCATCTCTTCGAGGACGAGGGCGTCCCCGTCCGCCAGGTACCCTCCGTTCATCAGCGCCAATTGTTGCAGGGCATCCACTTTTTGCGAGGCTTGATTTAGGCGGATATTTTGGGCCATGCTGATCGCCGATGCGAGGAGAACGCGCCCATCGCGCCCATCGATGTCTGAGTCGGGAGGGCTGCCTATTGGTTCCCACAATGATAAAATAAGGAGGGCCTGGATCGCCTCGATGGACTCGCCACTCTGAGGATTGAATATTATCCTCATAACTAAATTCTCCGTTAGGCCTTGGAGTTGTGAAGTCCAATGTGGTTGGACAGTGGTGTAGTCAAGGTCCGCATCGCGAGAGGCGATTGTACAACAAACCGTATCAAGAAGCAAGCTGTTTGGATTCCGGAGAAGCTTGAAGTTCAGCCATGGAGTGTATCTCAGGTCGAATCTGAAAAAAGGTCAGTGATTGATAACATAACACAGGAAAAGCATACATTGTGAGCAGGTGGTGGATTTGGTCTGGGGTCAAAATATTCGGGAGGGAGATTTCGTGCAGAGAACTGGTCGAACTTGGATTCGCCCCGGAACTAGGCGGGACGGCCGGAAGCTTGGCCAAATTGCGTATAGCAAGCATGGGCGCCGACCAGTCAATAAATTCGCGGTCCTCGCCAACGAACTCCCACATGTGGTGTGTTGAACTTGAAGAAGGCATTTGGGATGGAAATGGGAGATCGGGTCGAGGTTTATTGTAACTGTATACGGTTTGGCCATTTGCGGCATGAACCGGTGGGGATTTTTGAGAGTCCGGGATTGCTGGGGTCAGTGTTTCCTCGTAGGAACAGTGGAGCCCAATGACTGTGCAGCGATGGCATTGAATTGGGCTTGTTGTGGTGTCTTTCCCGAAGAATTGAGGCTACAACGAATTGAGGAACATTGGGACTAACCAAGCAGTTCACATCGGGTCTTGTGCTTTCTACAAGACGTGCCTGAGGAACAAGTCAACGGAATGTACGCTCGGGGTTTGGGACCGTAGTACAAGCGATGGTCTTGGATTTCCTCGACATCGAAGACGAACCGTGCAATTGAAAAGGCTGTCGTGAATGCTTCATGGTCGCAGTAAATGTGGTTCGAAATCTTGCTCTCAAGTACTTACTACTCACGCCTGCGGCTCGGACTTGAAACACCGTAGAAAGTAGCGCCGAAATTGATCGACGATCATATGTTGATACGGCGCGTCGCGCGACACGGTGATGACCGTCGATCGCCGCTTTCGGTCAAATCGTGATGGTTGGCACCAATATTAATAGTGGCGGTCAAAGTAGACGCTTCGGCCGCGCTTCGGAGACGCTTCTCAAGGTGCTTCAAAGGCGCTTCAGGAATTAATTTGCCATCAAAAGCGTGAGCGAAGCGAAAACTACTTTGACCGTCATGTTTCGAAAAGCGCTTCAGCGATGCTTCAGAAACGCTTCACGCGTAATTCAGCATCACTGATGAGCATCAGAGCTGAAGCGCTTTTCTGAAGCGTCTCTGAAGCGCGTGAAGCGCCTCCGGAGGCGCTTCGACGCTTCGAAGACGCTTCAGGATTCGACGCTTTTCCCACGCGTCGATAAATGTTGAAGCGCTTGGCCGAAGCGCGGTCGAAGCGCCTACTTTGACCGCCACTAATATAAAGGGCCTATCCCTGGTACCTCTTCCGAGACCTTGTAAGATAAACTGACAGCTGATTACTATTTATTGTGGCTCGCGAGTCTCGCGCGGTCTCGTCCCTCAGCCAACTCGCCTCAATCTCGCCTTTAAGAATTTGCGAGTACGAGAGTTTATGCCAGTTCATTCAAGGCCCGACGTCGGACCCGATTCCGATGATCGAATTACAGCTGAAAGCATTGGGGATTATATATGTACTCGCTGTCCGATTTTCCCTTCGTCTATTCAACTCTTTCTCAAAAAAGTTTGGATCAGGGTTGAAAAGCGAAAATCGTACGTCCCTCGTCTCGTGGACAGACACTTTAATTCAACAAGTGAGTTCATTCCCTTGCTGTGTTGACACAATCATCAGAAGGGTAGCTGCAACCGGTACATCGCCACGTCTGCTCCTCCCCTTCCCTTCGGATAGGAGATGTCGAAAAGGTCGCCCCCGAAGCCGGCGTAGGCGTCGGGGTTGTCGGATCCAGAGACAGGAAGGCGTTCTTGGAATCGCAGGTCTACATACTCCACCTTGACCTTTTCGTCGAAGTTTTTCCGGCGAGTCTCCGGCGAGACAAACTTGAAAATTGTATATCCGCCGAGCCATGGGGCCGAACGGGACGTTGAGGTCGTAAAATACGTCGAGCCATCCCACGTTGACGATGGTGTACGAGGGGCACAGCGGATGCCACCGCATCTAATCGCAGGTCAGAACCAGCGCAGCGGGGAAGAGAAGACGAAGATACGCACACCGAGCCCGGGCCCCAACGTAACAGCCTTGTCGGCCTCTTCCCACTTCTCCACAAAATCCGGTTCGTCTGGATGCGAAGCCGCGATGCGGGTGCGGACCTCTCGAACCCACGCGGCCTGTTCCACCGGGCTCCGACTTTTGAAGTCTGCGATAACTTCTTCCTGACAGGGAGTCAGTCCAAGTCGAACCAGAGCAGCATAGGGAGTACATGGGAACGAAGTGCTGGTTGGTCTGGAGGCATTGAAGGAGGTGGCGGTGACGGAAGGCAGCCAAATTGAAATAATATGAATCAAACATTATGGTGGAAACAACGTGCAATTATTAATCACGGGTCCCGGGATTTGGAATTTCAGGTTGCGCGCGCGATGTGGTCTCAGACATTAATATTCGTGCATTACTCCCAGTATAATTCCTGCATTCCATCCACTCCTCAGAAATTAACGACGTTCAACACGAGAGAAGGCTGACACGACTCACGTATCGATTTCAAAATTAACACAGATTGTATATCTGAGAGAAATTGCGGAAATTGAAAGGTCCGCATCATAAGAATTCGAACCGACCAGCAAAGAATCCGTACGCTTCCGCACTTGGGGATCTATTACTGAGCCAATTCACCGTCAGCTTCGCATCTTACTGGGACACGTTCAATTGGACCCTGCTCAAACACCTTGACGGCCAGTTTTTCCCCGCTGACGGTTGAACGCCCGATGAACTCTTCCGGTATACAAGCATCCGCGTCGGGGTCATGTGCTTCGCAGCCGCGCTCCGTGCACAATACCGCCCGAGCGTGAACTGGCAGCCTATTGCCAATGAAGCTGCGTGTGGGATCCTCACGAAGGCCCAAAGCAACTGCTCCATTAGCAGTCCCACTCCGTAGCCGTCGAGAAGACATGCACTCCTCTTTCAGCCATTGATCACGTGTGGCTTCTGCCACTGGCCCATGCCGCATGTAATATATGGCAGTGATGTAGCGTGTCGCAGCCTCAAGTCGCCAGGAAAGATACCAACAAGCCCGGTTGAATGGCGTCGCTGCACACTGGTCAGTAGATCCACTGTTCTTGTGACGATGATTCACAGCACCTGCCATTCAGTACTTTCTCCAGTTGTACCGAGTCGACTGGCGGTGGTCCACGACCATGGTCAACCATTAACGCGAAGGAAATCTGCGGCCCGAGACGATGATGGTGCATCATGATTTCCGGATCCGTTCTTTTCTCTTCCGACCCTTCCCGACCCAACCCAACATCTCCCCAACATGTCTCAGATCACAACTCTACAGCGCTGACGACAATGCTCTTCGATCCTACTCCTAGATCGCTTATACTTCCTCGGCGTCGAATGCAACGCAGCCTTCAAAACGACACCGGCAAACTACGGGGTCGGACTTTGGACTTTTGAAGTGAATTGCGTTGTGTTTCTGCACAACTACATATTCAAGACCATTCAACGAGGGCTCTCTAATATATACAACACCGAGAAACCCAATCCCTCCTGTGGCACGATTGTTTAGTCGTCGATTGGTGGAGCCACGATACACGAAAAATGCGCCCCTCCCCCTGTGAACGAATTCTTCAGCGCGTCCTCACTCCAGTGGTACTCCACAAATACTAGGAGGTCAAGCAGAACCGGGTCCGAATTTATCCCACGGACGCGTATAAAATCCCTCAACGAAAGCTCAAGTCTTCGGCACCCACCAGACCTACTCATCTATCCACCTTCCTCCTCACATACACCTCCCTAGTCTCCAAAGATGAAGTTCTTCTCCTCGTCATTGCTCGTCCTCGGCCTCGGCCTCTTCGCCGCCGCCAATCCCGTACCGGCAGAGTCTCGCGACGCCGCCGTCGCCATCCGGGACACCGTCCCCAATACCGACGTCCTGCCCCTCACCCTCTACGCCGTCTTCCAAATTCTCAATGTCGCAGTGGAGGCCATCACGCCAGGACTTAGTACGTTTTCCCCACTCTCCCAAGCCTCGACACATCCTAACTCGCATTCCAGCTGCCATTGCCGCTGGCGAGGGTGCCGAGGGCCAGGCGGGCGAGACCGCGCCGCTCATCGAAGCCCTCATCGTCGCCCTGAACAACGCGACCTCGCAACTTTCGGCGCTGCCCGCCGGCGACATGGGCGGTGCGGACGCGGACATTGCCAACCTCGTCGAGGAAGTCTTGGATGTTGGTTTTTTTCTTTTGTCTCTTTTGACCCAATGCTTACTGGACTTTCAGGATGTGAACACCGCCCTCAACGGCCTTGTTCCCAAGCTCGGTCTTGACGGGCTGCTCACGCCTCTCGACGGCGCTCTCACAGGCCTGCTCACCACCCTCGGCGGCATTCTCCCTCCGGTCCTCGCCCTCGTCGGTGCTGTGTGAGTATCCTTCCTAGTAGCATTGCAGCCAAATTCTAATATCATCGTTAGCTTGATCCCTGTCGGCGGACTCGTCGGGAGCTTGTTGGCTGGACTCGGCCTCGCCTCTGCCTAAATTATACGCGACCATGGTCGACATACTTACAAATGTGAAATAATCATAATGTTTCCTCTCCTTATCACATCAAACGATTTCAACCGCTAGTCATTCTTCCACTCGGGAACCAAGAAATCCACTACCAGTATCTCCGAATTGTACCCAGTCATCGTACAAAGCCGGCCAGTGATTGGGCACAAAGAAAAGTCGAAATTGACTGAGTGATCTACGCCGGGGTATTCGAACAACCGCACAGTCTTGAACGGAGGCCCCTCTGCTTGCTTCTCGGTCGGCATCGGAGAGATGTGCACCTCGATACCCTGCGACTCGGACGTCCATACGCTGAGTGCATCGGCCGCCGCAAGGCTGGACTTCTTCGAGCATAACAAGGTGGTCCCACTCCGCCGAGATGGGCGAGGGTGTCCATGAGGATGGGGATGCTCCCAGGAAGGTACGGTTCGCACACCGCGTGGGAGGGACTGCATGGTGTAACGCGCGAGGTAGGCGCGCTCCGCCCTTCCATCCAACGATCGACAGGAAGCATGGCTTGATGCTAGTAGCAGAAAACCAGCGCGTTGACGAGGTAACAGGCGGTCGCTGAGGCAATGTCGAGTGATTGCGGGGAAACGGATGGGAGAGGGAAAGCATCGAGGAGTAATTTTCAAGTAAAGGACTCGTCGGCGGTGTCCGCAAAATGCTGGCGTAGGATATCTCCCAATTGTTATGGTCTTGCTGGCCTGATGGTTTATGATGTGGTTTTTGGTACGCAAAACACCTGAGGAGGGTCACGGGTGGAACATGGTAGTAACACAATAAGATAACACCCACCTCCTCAGGGAACTCATCCGCTTCCAACTGCCCACAGGTTTCGAACAGTGTCCCTCGATAAAATCTTCCGGGCTCGTTGCTAACAGAGATGAGACCGGGTTTGATCAGAGAAAACCCTCTTCCACTCTATCTTCGATTACCGTGGGCGTTCCGAGCGAGCTACAAATTCCGGGCAAGCGGCCAATGGGAAAATCTTATAGTGGGCGATGGCGCAGGTGCGAGACCTACATAGGGATTAATA
>JARKIB010000804.1:0-24893 GCA_029378385.1 Mycena metata | reverse complement strand
TAAGTGTTGGACGTGAGGGAGTACAGACAAGTTGTTGTTGGTATTCATTGAGGGGCCGGTTGGGTATTCCAGATTGTGGGTATCATGGAGTTGAGATATATAAAGAAAGAGAGAGAGAGATGAGAGAGAGAGAAGAAAGAAAGAAATAGCAAAAGCGGCCATAGCAAATAAATAGAGAGTATCAGTGTCTTGGGTTCCGTCAGTAGCGTGGAGACGTGCAAGGACCCGAAATGACCCGTGCTCCTCGCGGCATCATGAAGGGGCTGGTGTAGAGGTTCCAGTACTGGGCATTGGAGGAGGTAGTGGGCTCTTGTTTCGAATGGTTCTCCGCATGCTTCGCAAGCCGGTGATTGGACAAAGCCTGATTTGTGGCGGTGTGCGTTGAGGTGGGACGGACCAGTGCGAAGGCGAGATATGGCAGTTATGGTTTTGCGGGATAGAGATGAGGATGAGTAGAGGGCGGTGTGAGCTGTCACTTTGTGATGCGCTCTGAACGCGGCCAAACGGGAGGAAATTCATACTCACGACGTCCAAGAATATGACACAGTGCGCCTCCGAATAAAAAGGCCAGACCCCGAATCGAACGGAGACCTTGCGAGGAAACATTATGGGAGTCTGTGTATTCGTCTCGCGCGCGTGATCATTCCGCCACCTGGCCGTGATTACGACTCGACAAACGGACAAGAAGACGAAACAAACCTGCCTGCAATTATAGGAACATCAGACTGCGAATCAAACGGAAACCCGACAAGCAAGCATCGAGCAGGAAATATTGATTCTGGCAAGAGCTACCTGGCCGTTCAATGCGTCCACTCAAAAACTCGACGCATTCACTCAAAAACGAAACGGAGCAAAAGTTTCTTGATGGTGTATCAAGGCCAGACCCCGAATCGAACGGAGACCTTGCGAGGAAACATTACAGGCTCTCTTATTTGTCTTGCATGCGTTGCCATTCCGCCACCTGGCCGGTACTAGGGAGAAGGAAATGGGGGAACAAACGGAGACAAAGTGGTTGTGCTATGGGAAACGGGGCGACTAAACGGAGAACTGAGGCGGTTCTTGGGAAACGGGGTGACTGAAACGGGAAACGGATGCGACACGAGGCTGCTCCGAGTCATTTCTAACCCCTTCGGAATCGGGAACGCGTGGGCGATCACAGAGGCGAGTCAGAACTGAAAAGGTGGAATGTCCGTTTCCAATTAAAGGGATAAATACGCGCGCGAGTATCGGACAGAGTACAGTATAAAAGCCAGCTGTAAGATACGGAATGATCATCTTATTACCTCCCACTGCATACCTAAAGCTACTCCCCCTGAAGTACACCAGGGTGGGGAACTAAATTAAATACACTCCGCTACGGGTCGTGCCGCCCAATAGTAGGACAAACCAAGGTCACCTAGAAGGCCAGGGCTTGTCAAGAAACCCCGTCCGTCTCACCTCCGTTTCGATAAATCGATACGGGGGAAATATAGTCAATCCGGAGTTGAAAGCGCGCGGTAGTAGATTAACGCGGCACACCACCAAACGGCCAGTCGCCTAACTTGGCTTCGTGCAACCGTTCCTTTTCGGAGTTCGAGTGCATATCCTTGCGAGGAACCCACCCCATCGTACACGGAAGGCCTATCCTACGCGATCATACCATTTCCCCCATTCAATTCGCACACTTCACCCCCGAGTCTTCGAAACGGAAGTGATTCCGTTTCAAGGCGTTCACCAACGGAGAAACCAGGCTACGAAGGGAATCGCTATAGCCATCCGTATAGTGTTGCACTGTACTGAAGAGACCTGCCGTCCGATACGTTCGAGACGGGTGGATAAAGCATAACAGATAACCCGAGTACTCCGGAACGGAACAGCATTCGCATTGCGGAGCGTACCCTTCGAGCAAGTGTAGAAAACTATCCATCCGCGGTACCTTCGGAAGGCCAGCCCCAACGAAGAACTAAATCTTCGAGGAACCTGGCAAAGCGTTCAATCCAAACGGAGAGAACTGTACACACACACACCACAAATTATATATTGCGCATTAGCGTACCTTAAAACTACGAAGCTCCGCGAAAGAGCAATTTCCCCCTAGAGGACGAACTAAATTCTGTAAAACACTACTTGACTATACCCACCCCGGGTCAGGCAGTTCACAGAACCGCAGTCCGCATCACAGCGGCGAGGCGTAGCGATGGTGGGGACTTGTCAATGGCACGAAGTACTGGCCTGTTTTCGATCGGTCCCAAAGGCCGCGCCATTTCTCGAGGACCTGGAGGCGGATCATGCGCTGCACAGTCGTGAGCGAGACAAATAGACTCGGGTCGGCTTCCATCTCGGTCGCCGCCTTTGCCGCCTCGTCTGCAAGCTCGTTGCCGACTATACCGATGTGCACGGGTGTCCAGAGATTTGTGATGGTGAGATTTGGAGTGTGAAGTTGTGCGGAGCGGAGAAGCTTGTCGTATTGGACTGCTCTGAATTGTCCTGAGCGCGCTGCGGTGGAGAGGATGCCCTGCAGCGATTTCTTTGTGCAATTCCGCAATTTTTTTTTTTTGCAATTATGCATTTTTTCATGTGATTTTCTCTTCGAAAAAATAGCCGTCAAGGAAAAAGAAAAGAAAAAAACGGTCTCCAATATGAAATGTGAGCAGTGTTTCTCACGCAGCAATGGTTTCCTACATGAGTCCAGGCCCAGTGTTGTAAAAGACAGTTTTGAAGATCACCAGAGAACTAGTGTTTCTTGTGCAGCGATGGTTTTCTACCTAAGCCAAGGCCAAGTGTTTCTCATGCAGCAAGGTTTTCTCCCTCAGCCAAGGCCAGGTGTTTCTCGCGCGCAGCGATAGTTTTCGCCCTGAGCCAAGGCTAAGTGTTTCTCACACAGCGATGGCTTTCTAGCTGAGCCAAGGCCCAGTGTTCCTCGCATACACAGGCGGGCCAACGGACTAAAATATTCCTAAGATCACGGTGCTTAGATCCGGCTTAATCTAGACTTCATTATTTATCAAAAGGGAGCGACTCAAGCACATTCCTAACTTGCCTGGACCAGGTCAAACGGCAACTAATTGAAGTTGATCATGAATCAAAGTTCCCAGTTTTTCTTCAGTCTGGAGCACGTGGGATTCGGCGATCACATTTGATTCGGTAATTCTCCGCCTAGGATTTTTATTCCAAAAAGGATACACGATGTATTAGAGGTATTCCAAGTCTGATATAATACAGCTAGGTTCAATTATAAGACGACAGAAATCACCGACGGACGTATGCCTCAATTGATAACACGGCAAACTGCCACGTCCGCTGCGGCTTAGTATCCCGCCCACCATGGGACCTTGGGTGCCCCTGCCGGTGAGACGACGTGAGCGGGGCACACAGCATCGCGGATGATGGTGTGTCCGTGTCAGTTCCGGTTGACGGTGTGGCAGGCAGGTGGAGTGCGGAGGGCTGCCCGATTGCTGTCAGTGGCCGCGTCGAGTCGGAATACGCGCGTGCATATTCACTGACGCGGACATGGGCCACGTCGAAGGCACGTCGGGAGTGCTAGGTGCAGACAAGGTTAGCGCACATTGTACCTGAGGGTGTTGTGAAAACGTACTTGTATTTGCTTCGGGAGGAAAGCGGGATGTCGGGGATGACGGTGGACGGGTCGTCTGCCGACAGGCGAATGTCAGCGCCGGCATGCACAGCGGAGGTGGGGTGAAGACGTTGCAGTGATTATGAACAACCAGCCGTTTAAACTGAGTGAGAATGGGTTAGTGCATAAGTGGGAACTCGGTGCACTCAGCTCATTTTCGGCGACGCATTCGGCGCCGTCGACCTAAACCACTACAGGGGGGCGTCGTGCGACCTCCTAGCCCACAAGGAGAAGTGTTGAATGGAGCTATTTGAGCAAACACTGGATGAGAAACGCTGGTTGCAAGAACTTGGAATGTACCTGTACTCAGCTCGTTGTCGACAATAGATTTGGCGGCGTCGACACTAGCAGCTGCAACGGGGCCTTGTAGAAGCTCCCAGGTGCGGTGGAGAGTAGTGGAGTGCACCGATTTGAGCGGAAACTGAAGGAGAAACATCGAGTCAGTTCTGCGGGGGAAAAATGACAGCTTAATGTACTCAGCTTCTGCCGACGAGATATGGGTGCCTGCGTACACAGGAGGGGTGGGGGAGACCGTCAGGGCAAACAGTCAGCCTTGCAGGAACGTGGGTAGAAGCAGATGTCGCACCTGGAAAGCCTCCAAATGGCACTCCTATCACAGGCATGTCCAGGGCCGTGCAAATGGATAGGCGGACTGTTAACGACGGTAACCCACATTTGGAGCAGAGGAAGGGTGATGAGAAGCCGCGGGCGAGGGCGAGAGGCCGGCAAGGCAATCACAAGTGCTGCGAGGTGAGTCAGCTCATATCGCAGCGGATGTCGACTGGACTCACCGTCATGTTTGGGCCACCTTCAAAAATTCCTGCAAGGGGGAACATCAGCATTCCACACACACCACCCTGTACATCTTTGCGGGTGCCGGCAACCCACAGACCGGGTATAATGCCTCCAGCGCAACCCTTTAACATCGGGTTCCCCCATCGGGACCACATAAACGAGAAGGAGTACATGTACACTGGCCCCGGCAACCCACAGACCGGGTGTAATGTCTCCAGTGCAACCCTGAACAGCAAGGCTCCCCGAACAGTGGGGACAGCAAGAACTTGAAGAAATGGCACGCGAAAACCAAGAGAAGCCACGAGACAGCCCAGAGACACGAGAAGAGCTTGCGGATTGTCTCTTGATTAGTCTTGAGGGCCCAGAGATTCATTCCTTGCAAGGGCGACCACAGGACGACGAGAGAGAGAGAGAGAAAGACGAACCATTTGATGTGCAGGTTGTTACCAAACACCGTCAAACTTTGCCCTCCTCCTTCCAAATGCAGTCAAATGTGCGATAAATAATTTATTCGGCCCTTATACATCTAAATCACAGAAGAGAGGCAAGACTACCATTATCAGACGAGCCACTCATACTCCCAGAGGCCACAGGAGGGCCGGTACTTCCATTTGCACCGTCTACTTGCTCCTCTGGCACGTCGGCAAAAAATTCCGATTCAATGACTTCGTTACCGGGAGTATTGTATTTGAAGCCACCGTTGTCATCGAGAAGAAGCTTGTCAATGTATCTGGCGGCGCATGGTTAATCATGGGCTGTTTTCAGTGAGTTATTGACAACATACCGCTTCCACTTAGGTGCGGTAAAACTCTTGCCACGAACACCAATCTCCTTGCGAAAGTAGGCGTCCAATGCCCCCCAGAAGTCATGGCCTGCAGCAATGCGCCCTCCTACCCGGTTAGTCTTGCGCCGTTTCGCCGCCGGAGGGGTGTTCTCGTCTTCATCGTCATCAGCGCCCCGGTCTGCGGACACCTCGTCCGATGAGCCCTGGAGGTTAGGGTGGTCGTAGGCAAACCGGCGCTGAAATTCCTCAGCTCATGGAGCATCAAAGGTTCAGGGATACTCACCAGAATCACGACATGTGCCGTGAATGTCTGCGAGAGATTTTGGCCAGCACCACCGAGTTTGTACTTCATTGCGGTGTTGAATGTAAAGTCGGCCAAAGCAATCCATGTTCGAGGGGTGATACTCTTGACAATCTTTAAAAGCGTCGGTTCACAGGCATCATAAACGCTCAGACGGCGCACCTCTTTGCGATACATATTCCGGACACTCGAGCTGGTGTTCTTCGCCTCGGAAACCAGGGCTTGTTCTCGTGCTGGAACTCCAATAATATTGTCCATGCCCAACGCGACTGCCTGCGCCTTGAGGACGTTCTAAGATGGTTATTCAGCATACAAGCAAAGAAAGAGGGACAATTTGCGCACCACAAGATCCATGTGCATGGTGATGTACGATGTACGCGATGATTCGAAGATAATATCTCTCGCCATCCCGCGGATATTTCTCTGAGGCGGAGATCAGAAGACAATGAGACTGGGAAGAAGTGGCTCATACCTCTTGATCCTTGGTGAACTTGAAATTTCCCTCAAGTCTCAAAGCCAAGTCGCGCCACATCTTGGGAAAGTCTGCGGGAATGTGCTCCGCGTCCTTGCGCCGTTTTCTCCGCCGCCTCAGAATAAAATGCTGCCAGGGCGTAAAGACGCGTCGCGAGGTCCGGTGTAGAAAGCCCCAGGCCAACCGAGCCGAGCTGTTGCGAGAATGAGATGAAATGGTAATTTTGAAGAGGGCAAACACGGACCTTGACAAACTCATGCAGACTCTTGGCCTGCCCTGGCTCAAGATTCATATCCCTCGCAAGTCGGTCAACGAACAGGGGACTAATGATTCCATTGGTCGAAGTCGACGTGCCCAACGGCGGGCTGGGGGCAAACGGCGCGGAAGGTGATGGCATTATTGGCGGAGCCAGACCATACCCCTGCGGCGGCGCTGGCACGGTAGGAGACGACCAGAGCTCAGAGTCGGTGGGCATTGGCGGGAGACGCGGGTCCGGCGTTGCAGGAGGGAAGTTAAAGCTCGGGCTTTGGAAAGGGGTCGACATTTGTGAGAAGATAGGGGCGGAAAGTGTAGGCGATATTCCAAGGTTTTGATCATGGATATGCGGCTTTTATAGTGTTTCCACGCGTAATGTTTGTTGAATCGTGATGGTAAACCTTGTTGACGCGTTGTTTGAGCCATTTCAAAGATATAAAATGGAGACGACCGATTTTTGATGTCTGAAAGTCGCCCATCAATTCTCACCTGCCGATGGCACTGAGATCAAACACAGCCAAATACTCTGCGCGCTTCTGTCCTCTCTCATCTTCACCGACCCAATATGCCTTGACCCATCCAAGGGCTGCATCTAAGGCCACAATAGTTGAACGTCGGACCTCAGGGTATTTTCCTTTAGCTGTTTCATCTCGTAGTGTGCTTCATCTCGTAGTGTGCTGATTGAGGGCAATAGATTATTTGCTTCGCAAGCGGTTGAGGGAGAAGGTGCTTGCTGCACACAGGTTGGGGAAACACAATTCTTCAATGGGCGTAGGTGTTCGATGCCTTTCCTTCAGTGTCTTCTTCTTACTTTCATTTCTCAGTTGGCGTTGATGTCTCAGCCGTTTCTCAAAATTCATCCGGCTCCGTGAAGAACTCTGCCTCCCCTGCCACCATCCAGACCCCACTCCGCAATCTCACTCCTGCTCCTGTGTCCCCCATCCCCGACCAAAGTCCTTTTGGCAATACTCCCTACTATGATTACAACGACGATATCTTCAGCGCAAACTCTTGGTCCGACGAGGACATGCGCGCCGCTGGGGCCTCCTTTTCTTACAAGGCCTATTGCGGTGACTCAAACCCACATCGCCTGGATGAGGATGGTTATCCAACAACCCGTATGTCCTTCCGATGATTTGCTGGGCAATTCAATAACTTATTCACCGTTGGTAGCACCGGCCCTGCTGTCGTCGCCTGTCAAGGTCGAAATCAAGACAGAACCCTTGTCCCGTAAGTAATTTCGCCCTTTCCTTCTTTTAACCTGGCTCATTAGTTGTAGCACCGGCTGCTCAATTGGAGCACGAACCCAATAATATGTGCACACAACCCTTCGAGCTCTCGCCGTTTGAGCAGTGGGTTGTTTTGCGTTTGCGGGAGGCCAAGCGTGATGGTATATCGGCTGCAGATGGTTTGCGCAAGTTGCGAGAACAGTGCTTGCGTCAGAAAGAGCGGGAGGCCAAGCTACTCTCTCTCTTGGCTTACATTAATCGACTCAGTGGAACTTTGCCTTAATACACCTACAATTGTTTGCAACTCTGAAATGAACCTCCATTTGACCGTGCAATCTGCTGCTGGCTGCAATATTTTCGGGACGTCTCAAATCTCTGTGAGAATAAGTTTTGGGCGTGGATATACAATGGATGGGAACAACATGTCTGATGTTGTCTCGATATATTTCCGCCACAACCTTCAATTTTGGCCGCTCAAAAATTAGTTCAGTCCGATGTTTGATCGTATTGCACAGCCACAATTGGCTGGTGTTAGCTCTCCCATCAGTCATGATGGGAGAGCTAACACCGGCGATTTAGACAGCCTCTTCAGCACACACATGAAGGAGAAGATACATGGTAACTGACTTTCAACTATAAACTAAGGTCTTCTATGAAGCCAGATATTTTAAATCCCATTCACAGCCCGCAATGCGA
Organism: Mycena metata; assembly: GCA_029378385.1. Taxonomy (NCBI): domain Eukaryota; kingdom Fungi; phylum Basidiomycota; class Agaricomycetes; order Agaricales; family Mycenaceae; genus Mycena; species Mycena metata. The sequence goes on along the minus strand of JARKIB010000804.1, from coordinate 16,748 downwards.
AATAATCTCGAAATAATCATGTTTGTTGCAATTGTGCTACCCTATGGACGGCTGCTAGCGGGGACGACACTGGGATGGTGGTAGAGGATGAAGATGCAACAGGGAGTCGCCTAAAAGTGCCGGAAATCAACTGTGAAGGCACTGGTTCCCCGGCTTTGCGCGCCTTCAACTCTTTTGCTGCACTCTCCAAGGCCACGGTTTCGAAATCCAAGGGCTCTGCAGCGACACGAAACCTCTGCACGTGAATTGCATCTCTCATCTGCGCAGTGTTAAGCACAATGTCGTCGACGTTGCGGAGGTGAGCAATATGGGCCCGGGTTTGAGTTGTCTTGACTCGCTCTTGATAGACCGGTTGACTTCCTGTAGGTCCGCAGTTGTTATCAATGCAGTTATGCTGGACATTGACGGTGCAGATCAGCTTCTAGGTTCGATATAAGCCACAAGTTAAATTGCCGCAAATTTACTGACCTCGGTGGTGTGCATAGACCACTCTTCCAAGAATTTGATGGATGGCATACCGTAACGTGTCCGGGATGTGTCGATGAGAACATGCTGAAGTAAAATCACATCTGCCTGTGAAGCAAAGCTGGCCAGAGAACCCGTCTTCTGGAGAATCTCCTCTATCCGACCGACGAAGGTTTGACCCAGCTGATGAGGATGATGGACAATAACGAAGCTTCCAGGCTCGCAAATATCACCGTTGACAAGGGAAAGAGTTTTTTGAGTTTGAAAAGAACCAGGACCAGGGGTCCAAGCGGGTATACGGGCCTTGCTCTGGGTTTCCTCAAGTCGCTTTGGCCCAGTCTTGTCGGCGACACACACCCCTAAACAATATTGTAATGAGTTGGCCCTTGGGACACCGCAATTACAATTTTTTCAACGCGAGACCGACTTACCAGCTGCCGGTTTCTTCTTTTGGTCCAGCCCGAGGTATCCAGTGACTGTGCAGTGCGATGCAACAAGACTTTGTGGGCCCTTCCCAACAGTCCTCCAATCGGCTTTGGATGACGAAATGATCTGCTGGGAAAGGGGTACCGTCGGGGCGACCAGGACGGTTTGAGAGCTAGCAGTCGTATTGTTGGCAGCCTCAACAGAGGGTTTTAAGAGAAAGAGACCACCACTGAGGAGGTGTCGAATCCGATTTCCCTGAGCAAATGCATGAGCTATATCTCGGGAAGGGGCATGCCGATTTGAGTGAACGCTCTTCGCGCGGATGATGGCGTTGAAGGACTCGAAAGCTTCAGTTGCAAAAAGAATCGCGGGTCCAAACCGACGAATATGCGCAGGGAGATGTACAAATATGTGGAATTTGGGTTTGTTGAACCACCGGTTTGTCCAACGCGCGGCACATAACAGGAAATTTTCAATCTCGGCTGTCAGGAGCTCCTATTGAATCAAATCAGTGTATAATTCCAAGTCGAAGGAGTGCAGCGTACAACATGCGACTCAATGTCCGCTATTTCTGGCTGCCAAATAAGTGGTATAATTTTCGACAGTGCTTGCCAGGTCTTGAAGCATTCTTCCGAGACCAAGTCGTAAATCACGAAAGGTGCAACCTGGGCAATGGCACGAAAGTCACGTCCGGTCAATGACCCTGCGTGCTGAACGAGTGTCCGGCCGGCCAGAGGAGATATTCCAAGTGCAGATACGTCAAATGATGACAGTCGAGTTGCAAGAAGATTTTTCTTGTCATCGTTCGTCTTCAACTGGAGCTGGATCAAGTCGCGCCAAAGGTATTTAACGAAACCGAGCAGAATGACATGGAGGATCTCGACGGGGGTGTCGCGATGCGGATCCAAACCTACCGTGATTATTTCAGAATGCGATACCGGTGTCAGAGTCCGGATAACACACCTTTAATTCGCCAGACTGGACTAGTTGTGACGGGGGGAAGTTGGGAAACCTTGGCCGCAAGTGCCGCCTGTTTGGCATCCCGTCCACGTTTGTTTTTGTACGAGTCGAATAGCTGTTCAATGAAGTGTGTTTGAAACTTGTCCTTGACGCCCTTTTCGGTTTGAAGATTCTTGACTTTAGTTTTGGTGTTTAAAGTCTCAGAGGCTTCGGTGAAGTAAGACCGAAGGGTTGTCTCAGTTTCTTCCTTGTGACGCAGACGCCCAACCTTGCATAAAACAAAATCAGCCGGAGTTGGCACCACATTTGAACAGACTTGCCTTCATGAACGCCTTCACGCGTTCTACCATCTGGCCCATAGACTCTCGCACTTTCTTCGCCTTACTTTTCTTCGCCGGACCTTTCTTCCCCTTTTTGGCCTTCGCTGGCACAGACTCTCCTGGTGCTGGAACACCAGCCGCTACGGGCGGTTCCTGAATACTGCCTGCCTCACTGCCCGTCTCGCTACCCGCATTACTGCCCTGCTCGCTACCCAAATTGCTCCCTTCGCTACCAGCGGCACTTCCCGCATCGCTGCCACCACCATTATCCCCACGAGGACCGCCAGGATCATGCTCGTCATCCTGGTCCATCGCGTCAGTCCCTTTAACCCAACAGGCACGACAGAAAAATTTCCCCCGCAGCCCGATATGACATGCGAATTCGCTCTGCATTGGATTGTCGCCGAGTAATGCAAGGACTTCGGGAATAATAAGGACAGGCTCTTCCTCGAGCATGTCCCAGGCCCAGATACCACCTTCTTGGGCCGCTCTACAAGCTCAATGAGCGAAAGTTTATGCAAACAAGATTAAAACTCACTCAAGTTGCTCGACGATCCCATCAAGCATTTCCAGTGGTCGTGCCAAGTTTGACGTGCACAAAAAGTGAATATTGAATTCTTTTTGAGACTCTTCACGGGGAAGGCCGGCGGGCGTCATGAGGAAGCTATTATGTTCATTCCATTTTTTCGAAACATTGCCCGAGGTGTCGTCGCAGTACATCCAAAGAGGAAATATGACAACCCGATGGCCCTCCGCCTTTGCGCGCCACGGGTTTCCAAGAACCGGATTGGTATATTTCCATTTTGTGCTCAAGAGGGTTCCCATGTCAACAACATCTAGCGAATTGAATCCGTAAATATGCAGCACAAGTCGCCAGATACCGTACTCACCTATTATCAATGATGGATGAGGGATATCGTACGTCGCGGCATCTGCTTGGAGTGTAACAAAGTCTTTGAGGAAGCGAGTGGCCGGCACGATGAAGTCTTCGGTGGGTTGAATAACTCGCCATCCCCACGAGGTGTCTTTCGTGACCACGTGCATCTCCCAGCATTTCGCAAACATTTGCTTATCCTTCATGAACCATCGTGTCGGAATAACACATTGCCCGTCATCCAACATCGCCGGCTCGTGGATATAGAAGTCGAGCTTTGAGATCCGTACCATGGGTGTCATTCTATCGTCGGGAAGCTCATTGAGCCAACGTTGACCTTGCCGTGCTTCCGACAATTTGGGTCCAGCGTCCTCGGGATAAAAATGAAGATGGGGGCGGACTTTCGGGTTCGCCATCTCCTGTATAATTGTAATGTGTCAGGAAAACGTTGCGAACCGGGTTAGAGACTCGCCTGAGCAATGATCTGTGCGAGACTGTTCACATAATACCTGTGGCCAAGCGCACCATCGTACGGGATGCTTTCGATTCCGCAAATCTTTTGAAGCGCCAAATTGATCGTTTGCATGGATTTAACAGAGGGAACATCGTCAACATGGTTCACTTTGAGAAGCCAGAGGAAGAGATCGAGTTGACGTTGCGAGAACACCGAGCGTGGCAAGTGCATCAAGATGTCAAGAGTGCACGTCTATGAGCCAACATTAAATTTATAGATGAGTAAAAAAGTAGCGGTCTTACAATGCGGTCTGGCCAAGGGTACCAAAATTGTGAGGTAGCAGTTTGATCCTTGGTACGGGCACGCTTCCGTGGTTGTCCTTCGTTCTCGTCTTCGGGCTCATTGGCCTCTGCAGAGAGTAAATAATTTTAGGTAAGCTTGGGCCGACGAGATGAAGATACAAAATTTGCACCTGCAACCTCGGGTTCATTTGGGAGCTCTGGTTCTTCTTCCGAGCGCTCATCAAATTCATCGTCTGACGGCGGGAGTTCATCAAAGCGCTCGAGGATGGCCTGGGAGATGGATGCGACCGCCTGTTGATCTGCCGACAAGGAGAGGTTGCCTTCGTTATTTGCCTCCAACACATTCCAGTCAATTCCCAGTTCAGGCGGCGGAGGGGAGTCGTGGCGCACACGCGCAGGATAGGGATCTACATGTCCTCCAGTCAACGATGAAAGAAGGTGGCGAAGTCCATCATCGGCGACGTCGGCTTCAGACACATCGTGGCTGGGCTGAGACTGAGAGGGCGCAGGCTGGGAGTGCACAAATCCTTCTAAATTCCGCTGATGCTCTCCAGTGACCTCATGGCGTCCTAGATTCTTGTACAAGCGAGGACGGGAATCCTGGCAGACACGGCACAAATACTTCTGAACGCCTTCGTCCACAGTGGATTCCCAGTCTTCACGGATAGGGGTTTAATTATGAAAGGCCGGATTCGGAACAATATGACGTACATGTCGGATTGACATCGCTTTGCATCTTCCAGGATTGTCGAGAATCGAAGACTTAAGCTCGAGTGGGGGTACAATTAAAGGAAATACGCAAGTGACTCCTTGATTCGAGATTCCCTTGGCTCTGAATTGGTATTTCCCCTATTTCAAATATTTTGCGTCTATTTTAAGAGAAACCTAAACTATTCCGATGATGAGATCAAGTCTGACTTGATCAGAACGTTGTGAGGTTTTGCCCATCTGAGCGTCTGGCTGTGTAGCGATACCATTCCTAGGCCAAGTGTGTTTTCCTGGAACCAATTATGCTCAGATCACATAATCAGCTATTCAATGAAGGTGAGTTTGCCGAGACACAAGGCGAAGCAGGGAATCAAGTCTTCGAAAACCACCGGTGATCGTCCCGCCTACCTGGCCGTATACCATTACTCAACGCGGGAAGGTAAATCCCTCCAGAGACAGAAAGCTCTTTTTGCATTGTTTTTGGGACTCATTTTTAACTTGGAGAGTTGAACAAAAGGACAGGTAATGACCCACCTCGATAGTGCACGGTTCAATCATCAATACTGTATTTTTTCGTTCAAATCGACAGTCACATGTCACGCACCCCCTTGTCGATGTCGAATTTTTATCGAGGTCACGCGTCACTCAGGCCTCTATCGAACCTCCAAGCGGTCACGCGAGTCCCCAAACTGCTCAAGAAGTGTGAAAAAGATGAAAATTTTGGGTTGAACGTCGAAATTTGTCGAAATTTTTGCGGTGTCACGCAAAATTTCGGCCGCTGTCGAATTGTCGAATAGGTAAAACGGGTCACGCGTCACCCCCGCTGTCGATTTGAACGTAAAAGTACAGTAGTTTCAATTAATTCTCATCGACCACATCAGTTGTGCTTTAGTTGCATGCCAAGTTTACTTCATCCCAAACAACGAAGATAACGAACAAAAAATGTCTGGACATTGATTGAACACTGAGGGAGGTTTTAAATGGGGAGGAGGGCTGCCCACGCTGATCTGAACCCGGGTTCACCCAATCCATCCTTTTCCTCAAACCTACACGGGGTGCAGCCAGCGGGACACCCAACTGGGCAGAAACAACGAGCTTGTCCAGCCGACAACGGCCCAGGCAGCGGCGTACTGGAGAGGGGGAGGTGGTGGCGGCGAAGCGACGGGTAGCTGAACTGTCGCCGAGCCGTATCTTTCCACACCAAGGCGACGGGTTTAGTGTTGCCGCGACTCATTAAGTCGGAAGTCAACCATTTTCAACCATTTACTTCCCGGAAACACCCGCAAACACGTGGCTGCATCATGCACAAGGGAAAGTCCGAGCCGCCAAAGCGGCCGGATTTATGCAAGTGTTGCCACAGGTAGGTTTGCCGTGACGCGTACCACTGCAACTGCAAGTGTTGCCAGATTGTCCGCCGTGAGATCTAGTCCGTGCACATTTTACTCACATGCCTCGAATATCTCTAAGACACGATACACGATGATAAAAGACCTAAGAACCACGTCGCTGACGCACCTACCTCCACCAGTGCCGATCCCGGGAATCCTCGGCATTACGGCGGCGGCAGCGGAGCGATGATCGGTAACTTTGAGTAGGAATGGGGCGCCTTGGTGGGGAGTGATGTAAGACTGGGTTGGTTTTGTCGCCGTCGTATAATGCCTGGCTGGCTACAGGGGCCCAAGGCCAGTGGATCCAGAAAGAACAAGAAGTTGACAAGAAGCCCATGCTGCCAAAGGGCAAAACAAGGAGCGCGGCGAGGCGGAGGGAGCCGCTTTGGATATCGGGTGCCGCGCGAAGACCAGACAGACTCGGTGACCAGCATCTGGGTGAACAGTGCGGCCGTGCTGGGGCCTAACGAGGACTGGGGCCATATTATACAGTAACCCGACGGTAATTTACTGCCTGCACTAGATTTTCCGTTGCATTTTGGATTGTATTAACAATCGAATTGGTTCAGAGCATCGGGTACACTTAACATTCTCGCAAGCCCGTTGTGAGGGTTGTATCGTTGCTTTGCGGTTGCATAGAACCGGAACCTGCTGAGCGTAGCTGAGAGCTAAATTCAACCGGAAGCCAAGTTCAACCACTGGGCGCAAGGTCTCCCTTAAATATCGGACCACTACTGGTGAATATCGTCACCGTCTGACAATGAAATGGAGAGGGGATGTTCGGAAACATTGAATTCGATGGATTGAAGCTGTAAAATGCGGAAGGTGTAACTGGTTGAACGTTGAACCCTTGAACACATAGTATCTGTTCACATACGACAGCCAACTAATCCCAGAGCCCAAAACATTTGTAAACCCCAATTCCGAATGGGTTCAAGTTTCTTACCTGCAATTCAAGTCGGGGATCGAAATTCAATACCGAAAGAAATCCCTCCGATGCACCGGAGGCGCAGAGATCCGTTTCATTTTCCAATGTTCCCATCAGTGAATAGTCCATTGAGAAAAGTTGCGATTCTCAAGGCGCGAGCAAGTCCGAGAAGGGATATTTCCTCACAGCAGTCCAGCCTGGCTTGCGTAACCCAAGAAAGATATGTAAAGGTGCTTTTATTTTGCCTTATGCATTGTCGAGCGACCGAAGCGCGACCACTCACGAGAATAGTTTGGGTTGAGATCCTCACAACTCCATGGATGCTTGAAAGGCTCGTTCAATGACCAATAGGCACATGGTATCCCATTTTCTTATGACATTCATCAATTCCTCAAATATAAATTGAACTCGGGGATCCATACGTACGTGCATAGTTTTGAAATAAATCCACCTCTCCAAAATTACCTGTGCAGTAAAGATCCGGCCGTGGAGTGAAATGAATTGAAACGAAGTCTTACCTGAAGGCTTAGGGTTCGAACCTCGAACGACCCGGGGAGGGCAAGGGAAGGGCTGTCAAAATTCCGTCAGCTTAAATTCAATGTACGTACTAGAATGAATATGTACCCCGTTGCATCCAATCCAGACGGCCTTTGAGTTTACCTATCTCCTTGCATTGTGTCCAGAATTTCAATGGCAGAATGCAATGGGAAATGGGTGCTTGATGCGGAAAATCAAGCCGGGAGATGCCGATCATACAAGCGGTTCGCTAAAAAGGCCAGGAGGCGAGACTGCCGGTTCCGCATCAATCGAAACTCTTTCTGTGATGATCTGTCACGCGTTACACGCCTGCGCTTTCTCCACCACCTCCATTCACCAACCGCGCCTGACCGTGGGCGGTCTGGCTATTTCTCGACACCGCTTCGCCATTTGCTACTCGACGAACACCTTGGGCCCGCGTTGAGGGTGTTTTCGCGTCGGTGACTCGGACTGCACTTGATGTCATCGGTGAGTGCCACTCGCGTTCTGTGTCGAGGAGCAGCGCTGAAATTCTTTACGGTGACTAGCACGGCCGCGACATATACCACGCGGAGAAATGTGCCACCGCCGACATCTCACCGGGTAGGCGCGCGATCTCAGGTAATGTGTTCTAGATTGCCTTCAGTGTCGACGCGTCCTGACGGAGGGTACAGGTTGCGATTATTCCATAGGTGAAGGATAGGAGAGTGCAACAACGGCGGCCATTGCATCGTGTACGTGGTCCTCTGAATCTAAATTACTGCCATTCATATTGGGACGGCGCTCGCCTCACGAGTCGAAAGCTGGACTTAATGGGAGTGAATGTTTGGACGTCTGACTCGAGCGGGATATTGCTCAAGCGCAGATTTCGACTCGAGCGGGCAATCAACTCGAGATTTGACTCGAGCGGGGACCTTGCTTGAGCGTGCATTTGGGCTCGAGCGAGGCTCGAGTAACTCGAGCGACGACTGATACAGTAGGATAGAATTCACCTGTATTGATACAGTAGTGAAATTTAGCGGAGCTCGAGCTCGCTTGAGCAACTCGAGGCGGCTCGAGCCGAACTCGCTTTGAGACGGCGGTCGCTCGAGAATACGAGAGCAGGTGACAGCTAAATGAGGATTTGGCGAGTCTCCAGCTCAGGATGTTCTCGTACGAGCAATTAGCATCGGCCCGCGACGAGGACCAGTATGAAGAAGGTGCTCGATTGTTAATTGGACTGAAGGGTGAGTCGGATCTCATTCACACGGAGGTTTACTGATCTCCTTCAACAGACTATGTCTTCGATGTAACCTCATTGAAGGCGTTCATCGGGCCTCAAGGGCCGCTCAATAATTACCCTTGGAGGGATATTTCCTGGGCCCTCGTCAAATCCAGCAATCTCGCAAGCGACACAGCGAATCAAGGATACGACAACTTCTCTCCAGAAAATTTGAAGTTACTGGATGATTGGACTGCCGTCTTTCTGTGAGTTTATTTACCTTGCATCGGAGGACTGACTCATGAATCCACAGCCGGCGATTCGTTGTCGTCGGAAGGCTGAGTGGATTATACAACATATATTAGACTACACAATGTCCCCCTGCTGAATTCCCCGTGCGATCTCAAGTGCCCGAATCCAAACCAGCCTACGAACAGTCATGTTGCGTGAGAATAGATCGACCGAGGCGCTAAGGTGCTGGTCAAGAAGCTGGAGCTGCGCTGGAGTGAATGGGCAATTGGGTGGGTCGCACAACACCTCTGAAAGGTTGGCCGGAGTGCTGGCAGAGGCGAATGGGTCGTTGGCGTTGGTGCGCTCATGAGGGTTGTTCTCGAGAAGGTGAGCGACGAGTTCGGGATCCTGGGCGACCTCCCAGTCGACTCCGTACTCGTTAATGTCCTCAATCCCCTCCTCCTCGGGCGTGAGGAACGATGAGATCCCGCGGGGACCCTCACGCAACATCCCGAAGAGAAAGAGATCGCGGGGGCTGCGTTCGCGGTGACGGCGGACAGTGAGCTGGTGAGAATTCCACGCCTCAGCCCACTCCTGCGCGTCACGGTTAACGGAGGTAAGGAAGAGATGATGAAGGAGCCATATGTGGCCGGGACGAGTTGGATTGAGCCCGTGATTGGTCTCGAGGTCGAGGAAAAATACTTTCCACTTCTTGCCAAAACCGTGTGTAACATCGTACCACAGGCGCTCGATGCGAGTATTGTGGACGCTCCTTTATACGTGGATGAGCGCAGGAAGAAAATATGCAAAGAATGAACTCACCGTCCCCAGATGAACGAACCGCGGCCAGTTCCATTCAACTCCTCAATATAAACTGCAACCTCAATGTTCTCAACACCGTGATCACCGCGTATCCGACTGGGACGGCCGTGTTCAGCGATGAGATCCATGAGAAGTTGAAGAACGCTGGCGCCGCGGTTGTTGTCGTGAACGCGGATACCCAGAACGAACCGCGAGAAGCCGTCGATGAAGCAGTGTATGACCATTTTGTAGCGAATGAGCCCTGAAAAAAATGGTTAGATATGGAAATGAAGAAGCAGAGTGTTCTTACCGTGCTGACCGTCCATATGCACCAGCGACAGTGGACCCGGGACACGATACTGCTTGCGGCTGATCTGCCGGTCACCGAAGACAGCGGGCGCGCCGTGAACGCGGAGGTATGAGCCGGTGATGCGCTCACGAGGTACATGGTAGCCCAAGGATTTCAAGTGCCCCCGCAGCATCCGCCGACCGAACTGAGGGAAGACTTCGAGCGCAGAGGCGATGAGTTGATCGAGTTCACCGTCAGAGATGAGAGAAATCTGTGGGGTTGTGGATGTATGGACGCGCTCAACAGCGCCAGCGGCATTGACATGAGACTGGAATACAGGAGCCCCAGGTTCAACAAGTCCTGCACGCAAAGCGGCACGACGAATGGTGCGAGAACAGACCCCAATCTCCGGTGCAATGCCGGTAGGGCCGCGCAGATCAAGGGCGGCTTGCAGAAAGGTGGGGTCGATCTCAACCCGAGGACGGCCTCGTCGCCCGGTGCGCACGCGGCGAGCAACAACCAAGGGGGCTGCGTCGGGCGGATCCATGGATTCGTGACAGGCATGGTCGAGAGCGGTAACCATCTCGGAGATCGAGGTCTGAAGAACTGCGTACTCTGCAGCAGGATAGACGCCCCTGTGCTGTGTGTGTTGTTCGTCAGAAAGGCTTAAGCAGGAAATGAAGAAGCCTCTACCATTTCTGCAGCGGAAGCCAGCGCCAACGCCCGGTCTCGCACGGCGTTCAACCGGGGCGGGTCTCCGACCATGACACGGAGAGCAGAGAGGATGTCCTCATTGAGGGAGTGGTATGCGCCGCGAAGATTGTTTAACCTGGAGTCAGGGTCCATAGTGGGGATAGAAGATAGATTCGGCGCGCCAAGTCGGTTCACAAATAGCCCCGCAGAGGCCGAATGGGGCGAAAGATGTCAAACCTGGGAAAGTGGGGATGTGTTGGGAGAGTTCAGGAGTAGCAGGGACTGATAAGGATTCGTCGGGAAATGTTAGGATTTCTGGCAAAGCCGAAGCGGAGAAATTGAGGATTGGCAAGGATTCCTAAGGACATGAAAAATCAGGACTTATAGGGATTGATCTGGAAATACTCAGGATTCCGCTGGGATGCTTAGGTATCTCTGAGGATGGCTGAGGAACGCCAAGGACTCTTGAAGATCTGTAAGTATTGATGAGGATTGATGAGGATCTTTAAGTATTGATGGTAATTTCAAGTGTACAACTATTTTGTCCTACACCGGCCACCAAACTTCGGCCGGGAGTTTGATCCGTTGCACTGCACTGCATCAAACTTTGCATTGACCTTCCCAACAAGGAACTACATCAATACTGCATTGATTTGCACTGATGCAGTTCTTAAGAGGCGATCTTCAGGGGACTTCATATCTCGGCCACTGTTGGGTCAAATCCGTACAAATCTTACTTTCAACCGTATACTCAACCGTGTACTGACTGTATAGTAAGATCCTTCGCTCTTTGTCTCACATGTGAACTTCACGCAGCTGCGGCGTTCGAGTCCCTGCGTCCGCATGAGTTGATGGCACATCTTTTTGCAGAGGATTCAAATGTCCCGGTGTATTGAAGTGAGCATTTGACACAGTGCACGGCTGCTCTCTACAGCCTGGATGCCTCCAAACAGAATGCCATAGGTTTGGCAGTGGAGCTTTAGCAGCTGAAGCCCGGGCCACATACCTACGCTTAGCAACTTTTTTTGTTCCGCCAAAAAGCAACGGAAAATTTCAACCTATCCACATACCCGGAATACATGAAGAGGAGAAGGCGGCCGTCGTGCCCAGCATCCGACGTCTGTTCCAACAACATAGGAACCACCGGCTTTAGTTTCTATAACCTGTGTTCGGCCTTTGATAGTCGACCACTGAGTACCGTCATGTATTATACATATGAAGGTACTTATAATGTATATCTTTACCTTACAGGCAAACCTGGTCGATGGCAAGTCAACTACCTCACTTCAGGCTATCAAAACCTGTCTACTTGTTTTGAAACAGATATGATCACCCTTACCATTGGTCCTATTCATGCTGGATTGTATCTCGCAGCATTATTCCCACGGTTCGATTTCCATTTCAGCTCGAGTCAAGTATGAATTTTTGTCCTTATCTCAAGCCTGTGTTTGCTTTCCAATGAGGACTCCACGTGTGCCATTGTATGGCCATTAGGCTCCAAATAATAACCCTAAGTGCCGATAGCCAGAAGGTTAGACGGAACTCGGGCTTCTCGGGCACGAGCTCCCCCCCGTTTTTGTATGTTAAGCAGCGACTCTTTCTCGAGGAGTTATGTCATGTTCTGAAAGGACATTTAGTTGTAGAGAGAGTCTACAATGTAATATGTATATAGCAGCAGCGCACAATGTAATGCAGTTCAATGTAGAACATGTGATGGAGCTCGATGCAGTTCAGTGCAATTCAGTGCAATCACATTAAAATTGCATCAGTTTGCATCAGTTTGCATTGGTGGGTCAGTGCAGTTCGATGCAGTTTGATTGCTCTACATCGAACTGCATTGATGCGATTTTCAATGCAATCCGATGCAAATGTTCTAGCAGGTTTTTCTGCATCACATTTCACTACCGTTGGCATTGAATTTCATTGATTTGCATTGCATCGCACTGAGCTGCATCGAGTTGCACCGATTTGCATCAAGCCGACTCGATGCAATTCGATGGCATTGACTGCGCATCGTATTTTAGTCCGATAAAGGCAGTCATACTGTGGCGCCAGCTGAACAATGGACCCGGCTGGCCTATGCTGGTACAATAGGATCCAAACTCTGGGAATTGGCCATCAGACAGCTGGCTCCCAGCCAACATTGGAACGTGGCTGACCTGTAGTTTTCAGGTGGCTCACGGCTGGCGGAAAATTTACGGTGTACCCTGCTTGTACCCTTGACACCCGCTCCCTGGAACTTCTTCTCGGCTTTTTCGGGTTATTTTTACGAGGGGCGTTGAAGAACAACGTGGATCAGTACCGCATTGTGGTTAGCAACGACTATGCAGGTCTTTGTCCTGGAGTTCTACGGGAAAAGTCTGGCCTGTGGTTACTACTGTTTAACCTCTCCGCACATCTGGGCTCCCATGCCAGGCATTCTGGCCTCACACACAGACATCCGACACACTGAACGCGCGAAGCCAACGCGAAGCGCAACAGACCGCGACAGAAATCTCGTTTGATAGCCAGATGTCAGCAGCCGCGCTGACCAGGAAGTTTTACAGCACCTTTTTTTTCCGTGTATTTTTACGAGGAGGACATTAAACAACAAAATGGATCACAGCTACAAATACTGCAGTGGTGTTGGCAACGGGCTTGCAGATCTTTGTCCAGGACTTCCCTTAAAGTCTGGCCTGACACCGGGGGCAAACACTGTGGAAGGTGAAATGCAGCTTCCGGCAGGGAAGGCGTGCAGGAAGGTGGCACGGCAATGCGGCACAACGGCCCGAATGTTGCCACGAGGCCCGCTGACTATGGCCTGGACCCGGTGCGGAACTGCCGCCTAGCAGGGGCACCAAAATTAGCACCTTGTACCGAAAGCCGGGCACGAGGCTTCCTGCAGGTTTCTGGTGGGCCGTAGGGTCGCCGAGGTGCCTTCCTGCATACCTTCCATGCCAGATCCATGTCAGCTTCCTTGCCGGAAGCTGCGTGCCACCTTCCACGGTGTTTGCCCCCCGGTGTGACTTGTGGTCACTTTTCCAATCTCTCCACCATGCTCTTCTGGATTTTTGTCTTCCTCCTCACCAGGCAATCAGGCCTCACACAGGGACACCCAGACCTGCTCGTACGCACGTCAGAGATGTCATGTGATTGCACAATCAACAGCTGTCGGACATTGTTTGACATCATCTGGGGATGTCTCATCACAATTTTTGCCTGCACTTGGGTAGCTTTGCATCAGAACATCCCGGACCCCGAGTTGGGGCACTTTGCCCTTCTGATGCGGAAGCTATGCATAATGCTTGTGATGATAATTGCTCCAGAACTGGTTGTGGGTTTTGCTATAAGACAGCTTATTTCGGCACAGTGGATTTCAAAAGGCAAGGTTCCCTACCACTGTGTTATGTCCCAATAATAATTCATCACAGAGTTCAATGTCTCAAAAACACATGGATTCTTTTGCACCATGGGAGGATTTGTGTCCGAAGAAGGCCACCCAATTTCAACAGAAAAACAACTTCCTGCTTACATTTCAGCCATTCGAGCAATCAAGGAGGCAGATATAGAGGACAAGAGCAAAGGTGATGCACTTTCCAAAGGTGTAGCCATTGCACAGGGCCTGTGGTTTGTGACACAGTGTTTAGCTCGCGTCTCTCAACACCTACCCCTCACCGGACTCGAGGTTGCCACGCTAGCCTTTGCTGTTCTCAGTGTTGTTATTTACCTGCTGTGGTTACACAAACCACTTGATGTGCAGCAGCCCATCGTTGTTGCTAGATCTGAAGTTGAAATTGATCCCCTTCAAGAAGAGGACATGAACAAGTTGAATGACGACCACCCTCTCCTGCAAAGGCTTGGCAATGTACTCTTTGGCATCTATCAAGAGTACTCCCCAGTCTCGTCCACGTCGGTTCCCTCCTTCCATTCCATTGAAAAAGATACCAAAAAAACCCACACACTCATGAGCATCACAGGGGTCTTTGGTGTTGGCAGCATTTTTGGCAGCATTCATTGTGCAGCGTGGAATGCACTCTTTCCATCCATGGCAGAAATGTGGATATGGAGAACAAGCTTTGTGTTCATTGCAGCATATCCAGTCCTCACATATCTTGCAGGAGTTGGTGCAACTCAGGCCCCTGATAACAACATTGCTAATGCTCTCTTTGAGAGTTTTATGATGGTTGGCTCTGTGGTCTACATCTTATGCCGACTCTTCCTCATCATCCTATCCTTCACCACACTGCGGGCACTTCCCCCGAGGACTTTTGTGGATGTCAATTGGAGCAATTACATTCCCCACCTCTAGGTTTACTATGATCTGTAGTATGCATTTGGCAATTATATTTTAAGTTTCTGACTTACAAGTGAAAGCAAATTAGCTCAGACTAAGAAAACCTGAGTCATAGTAAGTACTGCTAGAAATGAAACTAAACATCTAGATTGCCGGAACTGCAAAGGCCACCATCAGCTGAGGTGTCCATAGTCACAGAAAGAAGTCCTCTGTTACAGTGTTCAGGTGCGAGATGACAACCAGGGCTATCTCCTCTCCAATCAGCTTCAGGACCCGATCTCCGTCCTGGCACATCCAAGGCAACATTTGAAGAGCATCTGGAATGTGGAGGAGCCAGCTCAGCACTCTTCTCTATCAATGTCTGTATTTACAACCGGTGCTATATCACCACCTGGCTCCAGCCACTTGTGAAAGTGCAGCTCGTCCAAGTCAAGTGTGTCTGGTCACCCATGGGGATTCAGTACGGTCAAAAGAGTCCATGCTCTGATCATCACATCTTGCATTGGGCCGGTGGTGTACAGCCCCCCTATCAACTCCTTCAACAAGCGAGGTCATTCCCTTTTCTCTGGAGCATACCCACAACATCGCAATATGCCCACCCCCCATCACAGAATTTTCCTTCACTTACTAAAACCAGAGACCAGACTACAATAAAGCAATTTACTTTTCTGACCTTTGACTGAAACACAAATCATAGTTATGAGCGCGTCTCTCTCCCCTCTCTCCCCTCTCCCCTCCATCCTACCCTGTTCGTTTCCCTTTCGCCACAGTGTTGCTCCCTCCCTTTTCTTGCTGAACACAAATCATAGTTATGAGAACACATCACTGCGTTCAGCGGCGTGTCGACAAACCTTTACGTACCGGACTGGACCCTCTGCCGACCTCTGCCAACCATGGGGAAACAGGCCTTGCCGACGTCAAATCTGATGTCGGCAAGGAGCGGTTTCCCATGGTCGGCGGAGGTCCACGGAGGTCCAGTCGAGTACGCACTGTTCGTCGACGCGGCCACGGAACGCAGTGCATACTTGGAATAAATTGAAACTGAACATCCTGCGACTGCCGGAGCCTATGGTACTTTTGTTTATGAACTCGACTTGTGGCTAGTTGTAGTGAACATCTGTTAGGGAAAAAAGCATATGGCATAGAAGTTTGGAGCCCACCATTTGCTTGATTTTTGGAATGGTAGCAAATTTCACAAGTCAACTGCTTTGACATAAACTATGGCAACTTTCAATCCTAGAAATAACACAAAGCCATGAGGTGAAAAATGAGATTGCTACAGTAAAAAATCACATTGATTTAAAAATGCGGGATGTACTTGCTCCAGCTCACATCCACAAAATCAGCGGATGAGAGAGCTCGTAGAGTGGTGAAGGATAAAACCACAAGAACAAGTCGACAGACAATATACTGTCTCTATATGTAGGGGAGCAACGGTCACGGTAACGGACCGCCCGTTGCGTTGCTTTCGTCACGGTAACGGTGAGCTCGGTTGCTTTAAAAAATCGTGACATTCCCGAATAAAATCCCAAAAAATCCCCCGGCTTTGGAAACAGGTTGGAATGGCCATAAACTTGGGATTTTTGTTGAAGAAACACCAGATGAGTGCTACAACGCCTTGTATCTTTTCAATTTTGGGGTGAGAAATGTGGTCTCGTTGCCTTCTCAAGCAACGGTCACGCTCACGGTGGCCTCCGTTGCCTGAAAAAGAGGCAACGGGTATGTCACGGTCGCTGGACCGTTGCTCCCCTACATATAGAGACAGTATATGGGGCAGGTTATACAACTGAAAACTAGCAGAATTTGCCACACCTGGGAGTCAGCCTTCGGACGGAACAAAATACTACATGCCACAGTACATCCTATCAGAGAAGGGAATGCCACAATGTACACAGAGGCTATCCTCCAGATCCACATTT
>JARKIB010000803.1:0-24980 GCA_029378385.1 Mycena metata | reverse complement strand
TGCCCACAATATTCAGCCTTACCATTGCATTAACTCAACCGCTGGCGCGGTGCGTAAATTCCTTTCAACTGTTTTCCCTTCTGTAACTGATCGTGCAATGGAAGGCTCACCGCCAATGACCTCGCTTTGACGGCGTGGCCGCTCGATCCCGCGAGGAACTTTACACCAGTGCGTATATGCTGACATGACATGGCGCGCACTGAGATTCAGTAGGTTACTTTCGAGACGTTCACGGCAGACGCGAGCCAAATTTGGAGTTTTGTACCCGCCTAAGTCTGTACAATGTCTGGATTACTGTACAATTTCGGCCAAGTATTCTCAGCTTGTGGTAATCTATGACCATAAGTATTCAAATGCCTTCAATTCACCGGCGGGTACTACTTCCGGTGTACCCCCTCTGTCGTTATGCTGGGATGGTGGACACTAGAACATGTGAACAGCGCTCACCAAAATTTTGAACCGCCGCGCCAACTTGACACGGCAAAGTATTTTCCCCCAATTCAAACTTGAGCCCGGGTTTTGATATCTGAACGGGGGTACCCTAAGAGGACGCCTTAAAAAACTGTGGGGAACTTGCAGAACATCATACCGTGCTTGGTATGTCGGAGGATGTCCAGACGGATCCCCGGGATTCCCAAGAAATATTGACCGGAAACTTTTCCTGTCGTGGTCGATCGGTGAGGAAGGATTAGTCCTGCGCGGATTCTCTGCATGACTAAGCAGAATCCGGAACTGTCGAGAACAGCAAATCAGTATTGACGGAACGAGTAAGGCCCTAGAGGACCTACCCTGAAGAAGAAAGAAAAAACTCAGGACATATTTTGGTGGAAGAAACAACACGCCCAGACACGACGTTGAACTTGAACTACTTGAATTGAAGTCGTTGGGCAATTAATGAAAGGAAGGAGTACTGAACCTGAGGGAGAATATGTTCAATGCTCGATGGTCCGAGTCTTTACGATCATACACGAATCAAGTTCAAGTCAGTCAAGGGGAAAGGAGCATAAAATTGAAAGAGAGCTTCGGTGTCAATGAGACATTGATAAGCCAGCAATTGGGCCACCCGCGGAATTGCCAATTTTGCTCATTCTGTGCCACTAGCTGTATTGTAATTGGCTATATAAATCACTCAACAGAGGGCTAGTGTCAATCCGGGCAGCTGGCTAGGAGACAGCGGCGTATATACTATAAGCTTCAAGGTGTGAACTTACTGGAAGGCCAATACTGGCCAGAAAGTCAAAATCATACTTAAAGCTTTAAGTCAAACCTTCTCTTTTAACAAACCCTCAGGGTTCGTAGGGGTTGGGTGTTCATTCTAATCAAGGACAGGAGGAAATACTATCCATCCGTGACCAGGGTTGAGGAATGGGGGCTTTACAGGGGCAACCTATGTTGACTAGAACATTTGTCTGCGGTAGAATTGACATTTCCTGTCAATCAAGCTGAAGATCCAAGGACCGGAAAGGTCCGACAGCATAGCCAGGAACGGCACCTCAAAGGGGGCAGTAGTGGCAGCAAGGTCTTGCCGCCGGCTAAAGCAAAATCGTGATACCAAGAAGCTATTAATAGTCTTAACTCGAACAGACTCACATGGCTATTCACGAATGACTCGAGGTTGATTCACCAGGAGTCACACACACCGAATTGGGATGACATGACGAGGCTGGGATATTATTTGGACACGCCAGAAGCAGACATATATTATTTATTTTAATTGTACCAACATCCATGCAGATTATTCTCCTTTTCAAGTCAAGATTCATATGTAAATTAGTAGATTGTACTCAGTAGGAGTCCGTATCATCACGGACTCAACATTTGGACCATTAAATACATTACCGTATCGAGTTTCCGTGTTTTGTAGTGTTTGGTGTGTTGGATTTAGTATATAAGTAGAGGTAGAGCTTAGGTGGAAGCCAGTGGACCGTACCCTTCTTGTTAGGAGCACAGCATAACACGTGCCTCCGTCCGGGAAGTCTCATGGAATCCATTCGGTGTACATTTGAGTGTCTTAGAGATACTTTGGTGTCTATCAATATATTGGGATTGGATTATATTTGTTGTGCAGCGTCAGTGTCAGCGTTTAGGGTCAGCGTCGGTGTTTTTGGGTTATAGCGTCAGCGTCAGCAAATATTACAGCAGAACTTGTCAACTTTCGGTTACAGTTCAAACCCAGCGTCGGACTAAGTTTAGTTCACCACACAACCACCCAGTGTATATCACCACAAACCTTTTTGAAAACCACAACTCTTCTAGGAACTATAAAGGTCGCATCAGTGCCCAATAGGTCCGAGAAACCAAACGGTCGACTTAAAACTTTATGTTGAAACCTAGTTTTCAGCTATTGCAACAGCCGTAATACTTCGGTTGGAACCCCACGAACGCATATACAAGCAGAGAAGTGATTAGGTGTTTGATTTGGAGTGTGTTTAGTGTGTGGGTTAGCCATACATCGAGACCCAGTATCCAGCTCATTTCCCCCGGTCAGTCCCGATCCGCGGCATATCAATGTTGAGCCGGATGAACTTGAAGTCAGTAATAGGGCAATTGACCAATGTCGAATATAATGTGTAGCGGGGAAGACTTATGGAATCAAGGAAAGCTTGAGAAAAACTCGAGGTTCTCAAAGGCCAGAGGTCGGTTGAAGTCTGGCGGACGGTGTAGGGCGAGCCATAGTGGATACAGGGAGATTGGCTCATCGTCAGGCTCGGAGAACTGTGAAATGAACATACCAACCAAGTAAACTTTCGAGGAAACACCGTGGAGTCGGAATATTGAAGCAGCGATGAACTTGGGGGCCGACATCTGTCGAAGCAAATTGCAGTGCACAACGAAGATCTGAGAGTCAAGGTCAGTACTTGGCGAGAGGATGACGCACGGGGTTCGTGCTTTCTTCAAGACTTCGAGTAGTACAAGTTTGAAACCCTACGAGCAGCGAGACATCGTGATGGCCTACGAAGAGTTATGGTGACTGAAGGGCAGGTTCAGGAGCAACCCATTTGGGCATATTGCTTCAAGTCCTCGTTGATGCCCAAGGGTGCGATGAAGGCCTATTTGGGTGGATGAAAGCAGGGAGGAAGGTGGGTGAGCTCTGTTATGCGATGGAAATTCAAGTGAATTGGCGGAGTACCGGGGAAACAGAGAGGTTTGAGTTGGTTGTTCGATGTCATCGAGGGCGGTGGAGGAATGTTAAGGATGAGCGCATGGGTACGAGAATCTCAGGGGAACTGAAGAAAAGGGCACAAGTTAAAGTTACTAAACCCAAGCCAACACATTCCGGAAGGAAATAATATACCAGGCGCAGCACTTGAATGACATGTGAGGCAGTTGACTTAGGGGACAGGTTGGGTGGAATTCGAGAACTGTTGCTGGGTAGGTGTCCGGAGGTCAACTCAACGGCTGAATGCGAGAAAAAAAGATAGCATAAGCACCTCAAAAGTGCGTGGGTTTGGTTAGTGCTCGCCATTAATATTGAAGGAGCCGGTACGGTGGGGTAGAAACAAGCGGCGGCGTCACCAGAACGGCGGTCGTGGAATGGAATGTAAGACGTAGAAGAAAATTAGTTATACGTTGTTGATTCGGGAGGAAAGGTGCGGGACGCTCACCAAGATTAATTCGACCATAAAGGTCGGGAGAACCTGGCATTAGCAAGAAGCTCGAGAGTACCGGTAAAGATGTGAGTACAGACCGACACTGCAGAGTAGCACTTCCATGACGGAGAAGACTACCGTGAGAAGAGTCTGACGTCTGAGGGAGATTTTTAGCAACTAATTTGTCGAGAGGTGAGTGGGTCACATTACATGGTAATGAGAGAAGGACTTGCAATGGCGGAGAGACAGTTTAGAGTGCGAGTATTTACTGATAGGCGAGCTAGTGGGGGGCGTTGACGAACTAGGTAGACGAAAAGGAAGGCGAACACGTCGCATAGTCAGAAGAACTCCGTATTGTGATAATGACGACAAATTTGATGCCTTAGGTGGTGAGATAAATGTCGGGAAATTAATGACCTACTACTGTACTATTTTGACCAAATATTCACGCCATGTCACCCGTTGAAACGGGCAGCTGCGCCTGACTATGAAACTCGCTAGGATATGCCTAGGGAATGCGCACTAAATGCAACAAACCACTAACACACACAACTAACACAACTTCACTTTATACTCCCAAGAACTGGCGCACTCCTTGGTTGAGTTCGGGTCCGAGCCGTAGTATGCGACTACTGGTTTTGGATTCCTAGGGGGCAACGAAAAGGTATTGATTTCTGTTCTGCTACTGACACTGGTCCTACTCTCTGGTCTGTTCTTTGGTACTACCACAATCCTTGACTCGAAACGCTGCACACCGACTGGTGATTTGTGAACGGGTTTGGGGGGGGGGTAGGGTACTAGGGTTACCGAAGTAGCTCCTAGGCAAAGTTTGTAAAGTTTCCGTCTGAAAATCCCAATAGGGCTATGCTGCTTCCACAAGTACTGCCTCTCAACAAGACTAGGCCAGATAACCGCCTTGCTGGACTTGCGTTTCCTGTACTAACGCAAGAACATTTCCGTACGCTTTGGCTTTTTGGGGCCTAGGGACAACTAGCTCTGTTCACTGCGATCTACCGGTTCAATCTTCCACTGCGCTCAACCAAAGTGTTCTACCTAGCTAGCGCCTAACTTGGTGTTTAGGTCGAAACTAGCGCAGCCTCTGCGTTGCCAATGCGAAGTAACCGCGCAGCCAATGCAACGGATAAGTCTTCCTTCCTAGCGCGTGTGGCCCTCGTAGATTTTATACGTGGAGCAACGAACCGCCTCTTGTTCCAACGCGAAACTTAGTTGTTTATACTTGCACTGGTTCTCAGAGATATTCAACTGGAAATGTCACTCCGAAAATAGCCAATCAAAAACCAAGGTTCGATTCTACAGACAATACAGATACAGAGGAAAACTATGTTATTCTCTCCGCAGATCGCCCGAGGACACCCACACCGTTCTACGATGAGCGGGGATGAACTGAGCTATAGCGGCTTTTTCTGGTTCTTTTTATACTACTGAGTCCTTTGAGATGAGATAAGATGAAATGAGTAGTGGAGTGGTGGTGTTTGGTCGTTCGGCAAGCAAGAAAACGCTGCCGAGGTGATTTGTAATTGCGGCCAGATGAAACAGTCAGCGTTGCTGATGCTTTCCTTGGCCTAGGTGGGTCTGGTATTTGCAATGATTGGCTGCCGACTGCAGCCGATCATGCGTCATTCTTCCGAGGCGGTTCCGCGTCGCCTAGCACACTCATTCATGTCTTGTCATCCCCCGATAACGTCTGTTCGTTCGCGGTCTGAACTTCTTAGCAAGGTGACATCTCCCCATCGTTGCCAATCGTCTCCATTTGGCTTTCCCGGGGGCCGTTAGGCTAGTCCTTCTAAAATAGTCAGGTATAATCCGTCCCTAGGTACTGTGCGTTCTTTCCTAGGAGACTGGCTATCGTTTCCGATCTGTCTTCCTTGGTAGCAATTGCGTAACCAATGGCCCTAGGACCCTCGTCCTTGGCATCTACTTGGTTATTGCCAAGTTCTGTCCTCCTAGGCAAATGCTAGGTTCCTCTTTGTGCAGTCATTGGCTCTATATTTATAGATCCCTTGTTGTACTCCGTTCCTAGGCAGGAATATCCTCCTTGATAATGTACTTCAGATCCTGGTATCGCTTGTAACTGCGTGCCTCAGTCTCGTTCATACTACAACCAGCAGTCGGAGCTCAGCTCTGGTTCTCCTTTGTACCACCTGACAGAGTTCTGTTGATACAGAAGCTAGCTTTGTCTTCCTAGGAACACTAGTGTAACTAGTGGCTTAAAAAGCGCAAAGTTTAGCTAGATGGCAGTGCCTTGGTGTGGCGCCGTTTCACCGTCACCACAGATGTTCATTCGGCTTGGTGTTAATTCCTCGGCAATCACGGAAAATTACCATAAATGGACAGCCGGCAAGTGCCAGCCGAGGTTTTTTGGCTGTTTTTAACCCTATTTAAGGCCAAAAATTGGAATGTCACCGTTACATGTACCAACTTTGTTCAGTTAACGACCCGGCGTCACCCGTCACTTGAAATGGTCGAAATAGTACAGTACTAGACTGGACCCTTTGCCGACCCTTGCCGACCATAGGAAACAGGCCCTTGCCGACGTCAAATCAGCACAGCTGTGCTGACGTGACTTGACCCTTTGCCGACCGGCCGTCCCCAAGGCTGTGCCTCCATCTGCCTCCCGCCCTCCCACAGAGCTCACCCACACTTGCAGACCGGTCCGCCACTTCGCCTCACCACGCCGAGCTACCCCGTACCTATGATACATTTTGGAATATAATGTATCAAACTCCGCAGTGATTCACCGATTAAATGCGGCATTTAAGCGGCATCACACAGTTACGTACACGATTTCAGACGCTGTCCAGCGTTGGTTCATCGTCTTGTTTAAATGGTTCAGTGTCGATTGAACTTCAAGAAGTATTATTTGGCTCATGTGGAAAGGTCAGTTGAAGTCTACCGAGGTCAGCAGAGGTCTGTGGACACCCGCTGTGCGGACGTCTGCTGCCCGGGGTCAGCACAGCCTGTGTCGACGAACCCCCTGAATGCAGTGATCGTCCCTGGGCCTCTCCACATCCCCTTAGCCGAGCTCACGGTCGCGTTTGCTGCACACGCCGCGGTAGAACTAAAGGAACATAAAAAAACAATTAGTAGAAATGCGATGGAACTGAAGTCCTCTCCTGGTTCCTAACGTCCTGGACTGGAAGCCGAATTGCGGAAATATTTGCCGACGGGGAACAGAAACAATCAAGGAAACATGACACTGACAGTGGACATAGCGGCGGCGTTCTTCTTTGACGTTCAGCACTCTTCGTTTCCGCCACCATGGCTGTCGACCCACTATGCAACGTCCCCTCCAACCCAGACGTCTCTGGCGTTGGCGTTCGCGCAGCCATCTACGCTCAAAATCTTGCATGCTTCTTGCCCGTCATCGTGCATCTCTGGGATAGAAGGATTTCTAGGGACGAGTTGAAGGGCATCAAAGACCAATCAATCGGGATGCTAGCAGTCGCCTTCGCCATCCTCCTTACCACCATCATCCTGGCCAAAGGCGCCGGAGGCGACCAAACAATTACCAGTTACCATGCCGCCGTTGTCCTGGATCTCAGCTGGATGAACAACACCAGCACGTGGATTTGGTTTATTCTCTACGTCCACTATCAAAGCAAGCGCGATGACCGGTCCCCCATTAAGGCAAACTGGAGTGATTGGCGCGTCGCTCTCCTCGCACCTTTCCTAGAGTTGCTGGGCCAGACTGGCAGGGACACAGATTCGGAGGGAACGGGCGGGCACACAGATCCGGAGGCAACTGGCGGGGACACAGATTCGGAGGGGACTGGCGGGGACACGGAGTCGGTCAGCATTTTTTGGGGGAGGACTGGCAGGGACACGGATTCGGTCAGCATTTTTTGGGAGAGGACTGGCAGGGAGGGGATCACCCAACGCATTCGGGGTATCGGCCAACGCATTCGTGGCATCATCCAACGCATTCGGGGCATCATCCAACGCATTCGGGGCATCACCCTTCGGGGCATCATCCAAGGCATTCGGGGCATCACCCAACGCATCTGGCGCATCGCCCAACGCATCTGGCGCTTTATCTCCGAGCAGCCTGTCCTTACTCTCGGTTCCATCCATCTCTCGCTTATGGCTGCTGTCGGAATATGGCTGTGGAGCGATCCATCCAAATTCGGCCAGCCCCTTGCCGGCTGCGATCCCACGCTTACAGTTGTCGGAGTACCTGCGCGGTTTTCATCGAAGCCATTACGCATCGTGTCGTTGACAATGTACTCTATTGTTCTCATCCCTGGCCTCAACCTCATTCCTCCCTTCGCCTTCTTCCTCACTCTTCATATCTCATATAACTGGTGCCGAAAACGATACCGATCCCCATCATCGGATATTGAGCTGCGGCTCCCTGGTAAGTGTCGGAACCAGGGTGACATTACTACAGCTTACGCCCGTCCACTATTCAGCGAGTCAAAACGCAAATGGCTCGAACTCACCTTCCACCTCCAACCCCGACATCCAACTTAAAACCTCTGATTCCTATTCACACACCGCCTTTCTCATCGTTGGCCTAATGCTCCTTGTCGCCATCAACATCCTCTTTATTGTCGACATTGAACTCACCCTTCGTCGTAACAACGGCCATCAAAATGGAGACGACGCATGGGGGTTTGGACAAGTTCTCGCCCTCCTGCTTCTCATTATTCCCCTTCGCGATGCATGGGGCGCATTGCAAGACATTCGGGAAAAGCTGAAAGGCGTTCAAGCGCAGTTTGAAGAATTGCTTCTACGCGAGTGTCAGGCGACACCAGTTGTTGAGGAACTTAAACGTTTAATTCAGCAAGGGGCCAATCCTAAATTATTTACTGTGGGCAGTAGATTTGCCAACGCTCTCCAGCTGGTTGCGTCCTATGGGAAGACAGAACTGGTGCAATTCTTTCTGAATGGAGGAAATGTCGAAGATGAGCCTGGTAAGATTGCTGATCACATATCTATAACTCTAATTATATCTAGCAAGAGGTTATGGAACGGCGCTACAAGCTGCATCAGCACGGGGGCAACTCGCCATAGTAGAGCTTTTACTTCGGCAGGAGGAATACAGGGGAGGCTTGGATGCAGTGGGTGAGTGTTATGATGCTAATAACACGGATAATTGATGAGATGAAATTAGGGGGATACTACGGGACAGCACTTTGTGCTGCTTGCGCTAATGGAAAGGTTGAAGTGGTCAATGCTTTGCTTCGGGCGGGAGCGAACCGAAAGGGTGACGGTGAGCATCTGAATACCCAGGTGCGGTACAGATGCTCAGCTGGAATCAGGGAAACAGTTTGGAGCCCCACTTCACATCGCTATCCTGATGGAGAATGAGGAGATGGTCGACTGGCTACTAAATGATAGCGATAACTCAAGGGATGCCAATTGTGAATGTGAGTGAGCACATCTGAGATGATTAGAGCACTAAGCGGGAAATCTAGGGGAGCATTTTGGAACAGCAGTTGATGTCGCTGGGTTCATACAAAATGGACCACTGTTTGACGTACTGCATCAAAGAGGTTTGAGTGGGGTCAGTACTGCCGCGTCCCTCCCGCACGCCGAACGCTGACCAATCCTTCCCTCTATCCTTAACATCCAGGAAGTAAGTGCTTCCGCATCGCTCCCGCACACCGAACATTGACCAATCCCTCCCTCTATCCTTGATGTTCAGTCTGTAAGTGTCACTATATCGCTCCTGCAGAATGCTGATTAATCCCTCCCTCTGTCCTTAACATTCAGTATGTAAGTGCCGCTGCATTGCTCCCGCACGCTGAACACTGACTGATCCCTCCCGCTGTCCTCAACGTTCAGCATGTAAGTGCCGCTGCATCGCTCCCGCACACCGAACACTGACTGATCCCTTCCTCTGTCCTCAATGTTCAGTATGTAAGTGCCACTTTGCTCCCGCATGCCAAATGCTGACAAATATCCTCCATCTGTTCTCGACATTCAGTATGTAAGTGCCGCTGCGTCACTCCCGCACGCTAAACACTGACTGATCCCTCCCTCTGTCCTCGGCATTCAGGGTGTAAGTGCTGCCGTGTTCCTCCTGCATACCAAACCCTGACCTACCTCTCTCTGTCCTCAATGTTCAGGCTGTAAGTGTTTCTGTGTCTCTCTTGCACATTGAATACCAATCAATCCCCCCGTCCCTTGGTATAGTATGTAAGTTCTGCCATGTTGCTCCTGCATACCAAACACTGACCGATCCCTCCCTCCATCCTCGATGTTCAGGCTGTAAGTGCCACCACATCGCTCCTGCATGCCGAACACTGACTGATCCCTCCCTCTATCCTCAATGTTCAGTATGTAAGTGCCACAGTGTCACTCCCACATGATGAATGCTGACTGATCCCTCCCTCTATGCTCGACGTTCAGGCTGTAAGTGCTACTGAGTCCCTTCCACATGCTAAACACTGGCTGATCCCTCCCTCTGTCCTCAATGTTCAGTCTGTAAGTGCCACTGAGTTGCTCCCACATGCGGAATGCTGACCGATTCCTCCCTCTCTCCTCGACGTTCAGGGTGTAAGTGCTGCTGAGTCGCCCCTGCACACTAAACACTGACTGATCCCTCCCTCTGTCCTCAATGTTCAGTATGTAAGTGCCACTGTGTTGCATCCAAATCTTGACCAATCCCTTCCTCTGTCCTCGATGTTCAGGAAGTAAGTGCTGCTGTGTTGCTCCCACATGCCAAATGCTGACTAATTTCCGCCCTCCATCCTCAATTTTCAGCGTGTAAGTGCCACCACATTGGTTCTGCATGCTGAATGCTAACTAATCCCTCCCGATGTTCAGGCTGTAAGTGCCACCGCATCGCTCCCACGTGCCAAACACTGACCGATCCATCCCTCCATCCTCGACATTCAGCGTGTAAGTGCCGCTGCATCGCTCCCGCATGCTAAGCACTGACCAATCCCTCGCTATGTCCTTGACATTTAGGAAGTAAGTGCTGCCGCGTTGCTCCCACACACCAAATGCTAACTGATTCCTCCATCCATCCTCAATTTTCAGGATGTAAGTACTGCCACGTTGCTTCTGAACACTGAATGCTCACTGATCCCTCTCTCTGTCCTTGATGTTCAGGTTGTAAGTGTTGCTGTGTCTCTCCTGCAAACTGAATGCTAATCAATCCCCCGTCCCTTGTTACAGCGTGTGAGTGCCACCATGTTCCTCCCACTTCCTTGAAGCCTGAAGAAACTGCCCCCCCTCCCCCCCACTCCGAACCAACAGCAAGTAAGTACTTCCACTGCATGTGGATACTTGGTTTGATCCCACCCCTTTAGAAGCAGGCTAGTCTCCGTGAACATGTACAGAGAGATAGAGTTGGGGAATAGGCGAGGCAGTGTCTGTCAAAGGGGTGTTACTCTGGTGTCGGACAGTGACTGGATCCAACCAAAATTAGTCCCATTTCTGTTGAAATTGTCTTCCCTGGATGTAAAGTCTGAATTTTTCACTGAAAAAGATGGTGAAAAAATAGGTGTACAGCTGTTTTCATAATTCCGTGAAAACCATGTTTTTTTGGTCTTGCCCAGGCCTTTCAGGGCATTCCCTAGCCATTGAATGCCGAAGATGGAAGGAACGAGGCAAGAGGATCGTATCCCGCAAATGGCGGCTTTGCCGCTTCTGCTATCCCTACATAGAAGATGCCGCCCATGCGATGTTCAAGTGTGAGCATGCAGCACTGCTACCCATTCGCCAAGCCTTCCTAACCAAATTATTCGCGGAATTACCCGAACTTGTGGGCACCTTGGATCCAAACAATGCCTTCGAATTCTTCCACGGCATTTTACCTCGACGGGAGACGATGCCGCTCCTCGCCAAGTTGGCCTATGATGTGCTGGAGGTCTTCGACGGCGCTCCCATGCGCTGCGTTGATGCACTCAGCACGTAAATTTTGATTTGGTGGCCTCTCATAGGGATGGACGCCGTCACCGTCTTTACGGGTGGGACGGGGCCCGTAAGCGGGGTGCCGTCCCGTCCCGTCATGCCCCTGGCAAAATCCATGAACGGGACGGGGACGGGCGGCCGTCTACGGCCGTAGACGGCTTTCCAGCCCTTACCGAGTGTTTCCGCGCTGAAATTGTCTCTAATTTGACAAAATTTGCTCTCTGATAATCATGAACGGTTTAGCAATCATGAATACCTCCAGGATGCCCCCCCACTAGGGTTGAAAATGCATTTGCGACAAGAAATGCTCACGTGCACACAATCAAGTCCTTTTCAACCATGGTTGAAACTTCCTTGGAAAGCAAAGTGAGTGCTCCCAACCTCTCTTGGTTGTGAATTCACTCAAAAACCACTTTAAACCACTTGAAAGAAAATGATGGCATTTCCGTGGCCCAGGGGACCTGTCGGCGCTCGAAAATCCTTTCTAGGCCGAAATATTGGCGAGTTTTGGGGTCAACACACGAGAACGATCATTATTTCTCTTCTGGGTCACCCACCATCTTCAGTTTGATCTCCCATGAAACAACCCGAATATTTGCAGAACTCATTATTAAATGGCCTGCACATTATTCAAGCATGATAGACCGTCTGAAATGATAAAAAACCGGCGTACCTTGACGTTTCCCAGTGGCGGGCCGAAATGTGTGCGCGCAAGCGAGTGATTGCCGAGATGGCCGTGGGAAGGACCTTCCTCGTATAGGGTGAGGGGGGGGGAGGGGGCTCAGAATCTTGGATAAAAAAACTTTGTGACTGTATATATAAAATTTTAATGATGATTCCCCCTTGAGGCGCACAAATCCAAAAATAGGACGGTGCCCACAGGCCTGGACGCTGTGAAGCGGGGAAAAACCCTACGTCGGCACAGCGTCGATGCACCCTCGGCCCATGTCAGTACAGAAGTGCCGATCTGGCCTCGGCACAGTGCGTGGACTAGGGTCGGCACATGTCTAACGTACCTCAACCCACGTCAACATAGTGTGTCGATGCGGCCCCGGAACGCAGTGACACCGGGCAAGGCCACTGGGACTTTGAGTACTGACAGGGTATTGCTCTGGGTGGTCATGTTGAAGGCCGTCTGCAAAAGAGGTATGTCAGAACATATTTTATCTGTCCTATGATTTTGAACTACCTCACTGGAGATAAGGGTCTGAAAATTCAACGGCAGACATCTCTGAGGGTTTCATACCCGAAGACAAGGGGGCCCAAAGATAAGAAAAAAGGATATCACCTACATTTTTTTTTTCAGCACTTTTGGCCGACCCCTCCCCCCTCCCCGTGGGAAAGTGGCTTATATTAGCGCCAAAAACCGCCGAATTGGCCGATTCTTTTACCTGGAGAGCTTCCTGGAGGCTGTCGGGATATATCCCGACTCGGAGGGTCAAACCAGGAAGAAAGGAGTCGTGGAAGAAAAAGACTTTGACCAAAGTCTAGACCATTTGGGTCATCACATGATAAATTACTGGATTTGGACACATCAAATGTCTTATCAGGCCCGATATAGGAATAATGTTTTGGCCTCAAACTCCACGACGACTTACATTCAGGGTTCGGGGTAGTGATATTCGGTTTCGGTGAGTAAAACTACGTCAACTTTCGACATGGTTCGGATTACCCCAGACTTGGGCCCCCTTGCCTGGGGATTCCGATTTCAAAGGAACCGCGATCGTCAGTGGACCCGCCAGCTCCCATACTTAGGGCGCGGCGTGGAAAAAAGCTCCCCACTTTTCCCGTTCCCCGTTCGCGCGCCCTAACAAATGTTCGCTTCGTAGTCACAGTGGCGCTGATACTAATATTGGGACATTTGTTTGGTCCAGTACTGTAGTGTTTCGACCAAGTGTTCACGTCACAGGTCACAGAGGTTTGTGAATTGAACACTTTTGTACATCGTAACACATCACAGCCCTTAAAACCGTCGGATTCGGGTGAAATTGATGTCATCAATTGAATTTTCGCGGCCCGAATTACCGTTTAAGGTAATTTCGCACGCTGTGAACACCTAGTTTTCTGAACACTTGAGGTCACGCGTAACAACCTATGAACAGTTGGTCGAAACACTACAGTATCCCCGAGCGCCCTGCTACGCCGAGATCAACAGTGCGAAGTTTACGACTTACTGTTGAATCTACCAGGTATGTTCCCGCGCGAACGTATTTGAACACAGCGTTGACAGGGACTTAATTGTCTGGCTGATTAGCTCCACCTCAGGTGACCGTGAACAACCGAGCCGACGCGTATAAGAGCGGCGGCCGCTCTTATACGCGTTGCTTCACGCGTCGCTAGATTTCGTAATTCCCTTTCGCGTAACACTTCGACTCTCGCTCGCACTCTCGTCTCCCATTGCTTTGCTCAAATGTCGGATGGCGGCTCTATCAACCGCAAGTCGGCTCGTGCAGAGGCTAAGGTCGACGCCTTCAAAGCCGGCACTCTGTCCCGTACCGCGCTTACTCTGGAACTCATTGCCCTTTTCTCCGAGCCCGATATATACCCGGAGTCTGGCAGTACCCCTCCTCTTCCTCCTTACTTGGCTGAGCTCTCTCTAGCTATAACCTCGTGGACCCTGACCTGACTGATATAAATTAATCCTGCAGTACGGGAGGAGTGCCCCCCCCAGGGATGAATTCCGCGTAGTCCACCAGCACACAAACAGTTGTCACATGTCGTTCCTTTGCACGATGCATGTGAGAGGCCACCAAATCAAAATTTACGTGCTGAGTGCATCAACGCAGCGCATGGGAGCGCCGTCGAAGACCTCCAGCACATCATAGGCCAACTTGGCGAGGAGCGGCATCGTCTCCCGTCGAGGTAAAATGCCGTGGAAGAATTCGAAGGCATTGTTTGGATCCAAGGTGCCCACAAGTTCGGGTAATTCCGCGAATAATTTGGTTAGGAAGGCTTGGCGAATGGGTAGCAGTGCTGCATACTCACACTTGAACATCGCATGGGCGGCATCTTCTATGTAGGGATAGCAGAAGCGGCAAAGCCGCCATTTGCGGGGTACGAT
This sequence comes from Mycena metata, assembly GCA_029378385.1. Lineage (NCBI taxonomy): Eukaryota > Fungi > Basidiomycota > Agaricomycetes > Agaricales > Mycenaceae > Mycena > Mycena metata. The sequence goes on along the minus strand of JARKIB010000803.1, from coordinate 10,445 downwards.
CCTCTTGCCTCGTTCCTTCCATCTTCGGCATTCAATGGCTAGGGAATGCCCTCAAAGTATCATCCGTGTGAGTGCCACCCGGTGTGCGGCGGTTTTGACGAGCAGGTAGTGTCGGAAGTCCAGTGATTTCTTAACCAGTTTATTTGCTTCACTGTCCATTTCGAGGCGCCCGACCAGTAGATCTTGAACACGGGAGGAAGATGCCGTTCGCGAATCAATCCACGCTTCCATAGACCGAATAACATTCTTCATGACGGTTTCAACGTATTTTACGTTGATCTCCAGTGTAAGGGGTCGGAACTTTAGGCTCAGAAACAAAGTATTTGGGCTTGTTTCGCAACTGAAGTGTTTGCAGACCATCTTGACTCAAGTTCAAGTCACTTTATTTTTTCAGGCTCCGTCGGTAGAGATTGATGGATCGATGGCGACCGCATTGGGTGTGGCTGTACGCTCACGTACACACTTCCACACCCAAATATAGTAATAATCTTTTCGTCTCTAGCTCGAAAACGGGCTCAAATGAGACCCGGATGCCATATACACTTGCGTTCAGAGGGTAAAACTGGATCAGCTGGAGGTACATTGAACCATTCTTGAAATGGGAGCCCCTTGCATTGAACCAGGAAATTTTACATGCGCGGGCTAGCATCAACGAAGCCTGCAGTGCATTCCAAGCCGGGCGCTTGTGGTCCAGTTCCAACCGATAGCACAGTGTTTTGAGGGCGAGGTAGATTCGTCGATATTTGATTGGTATCCCGGTCTCAGCGAATAGGACGGCCTTCATTGAGCGAGCCTCAAGGCCTAGCATCCGGCGCAAGAAGGTGAGTTGCACCTTTCCTAGCATCTTGAGGCCTCTTGCATCGACGTCAGGACATATATCACAGCCGGCGGTAAGGTATGGGTCCACACGAGCCATGTAAAGGGTGCGAACCTCCCAGCCTGGTAGAGTGCCAACGAAGCGGTCCAGATTGAGGATAACGGAAACCATCGGTGACTTCGATCTTACGTTCAACCGAGCCTCCGCCAAAGTCACACGCTGCGTCACCTCTCACGCCGAGTGGACCATCTGTTGGCTACGCGCAATTTACCTCGCAGAGCAGTGCGACATCTACGGTCAGTATATCCTCACTAAATTCATTTCCTTGCACCAATCCCAGCATCATCGCGTTATCAATTTCGACAGGGCGTGCCGACCTCACGCGAGCATGCGCGCGGACGTGGGTCTTGACCAGCTCCACCATTTCACCTACCTCGAGACGATGCACCTTAATTCGCTCGGCCGCCTGGCGATGGAGTCCAATGCCGCTTCTGGCGAAGATCGCCCCGGAGCCCGCGACTCGGGCCGAGCCAGCGGTTCCGAGTCGAAACCCCTTCCGAAATCAACCGAGCCGTGTCGTCTTTGGAACGACGATCGCTGCAAACGTTCTGATGCCGACTGTCGCAATCTCCACATTTGTTCGGGGTGTCGTAAAAATCACCGCGCGCCCGAGTGTCCCAACAAATCATAAATCCGTCTCGCCGATTTCCTCGCGCCCCGTAACCACCGCGGTCATCTCACGCTCCATAGTTCCTCACATCATATCCTTTCAACCCCCTCGAGTCGCACTGGGGGCAGCGAAAAAATGATCTTCACGCTTCCCCCGGTTCACGCCAACTTCGCGACAGGAGGGCCTGGACCATCGCGAAGCTCATTCACGAATGCGCGCCATCGCACTCGGTTATGTGATCGACAAATCTTCCAACCTCACCTACTGTATCATTTCGACCAAGTGTTCATAGGGTGTCACGCGTCACCTCAAGTGTTCATTTCTCGGCAATCACGTAGAATTTCCATATACGGACGTCCGGCGGATGCCGGGCCTCAATTTTTCGCGTTTTTCAGCCCGAAAATGTGAGTGTCACCGTCACCGAGGGCAAACGTGTTCAGTTCAGAGGGCCGCGTCACACGTCACTTGAACACTCAGTATATGTCCGCAATCAACTCCTACATCAATTTCTGCACCATGCACAATTTTTCCATTGACCCGACTCTTTCAAGCCTCGCGCGATCGCGAAGTACTTGATCACGGAGTAGGCACATATTGAACATTTCTGTCATCAAACGCGATTATCACAGGTACTTCGCCTTGAGGCCCGATGGCCATTGGCAGTGTGGCACGCTGTTTGCTAACCCTACAGCATCTTATTCCAGAACCGCTTGAAACAAGATATTTCAAACGGCCGAAACCGCCGCAATGTGTGTCATCCCAGCGGGTGGAATCCCTCAGCGTTGATCTGCATATTAATCATATTTTTCGTAGGATTTCCTCTGACCGACGCGGGAATCAATCTGTCGTTTCACAGCATTTTAGGCTTCTAACAGTTCAAAAAAATTGTTCAACACGCGGATTCAACGAGGTAATCCCACCGGTGGCGTCGGACCCTGGACGCTCGATGCCGTGCAGACTAACAATTGGGCAATGTCAAGGCGGCATAATGCATACCGTCCTAGTCTCACAAGAATGACGCGGCGGCCAACCCGTTTCGGCCCTTACAGGCTGTTATCTCTGATTAACTCTATACTACCCGGGGTAGAACTATCTTTTTGGTTTAGTTTGCGCCGTAAGTACTCCCACTTGATTGGCCAACGCCTATCTTTCCGCAGATACGCCGCTAGGGCTGTTTTCCCCAAGATACTGAACTACATTCAGATACACAGCCAGGCCCCTTTACAGCATTTTTCACGGCGGCGCATTGCGCAGTTTCCGCCCAGGTGATACCAGAAGGAAGCATAATCCGGCAAGCCCTGTTCATCCCTCCTTTCTGGTCGGGAACACTTATAAGGATGACGCGGCGGCTAACCCGTTTCGGCCCTTCCCGGGGTAGGACTCTCTTTTTGGTTCAGTTTGCCCCGTAAGTAATCCCACTTGATTGGCCGACGCGTATCTTTCCGCAGATACGCCGCTAGGGCTGTCTTCCCCAAGATACTGAACTGTATTCAGATACACATTCAGGCACCTTTACAGCATTTTTCACGGTGGCGCATTGCGCAATTTCCGCCCATGTGATATCAGAAGGAAGCATGATCCGGCAAGCCCTGTTCATCCTTCCTTTCTGGTCGGGAACACTTATAAGGACCTCTCTGAACCAATACTTGTTAACTCTCCCCCTGCATCATCTTCGGAAATGGACAACCAACAACGCCGCCCGCTACAAATCTTTCGGAATACCGTCAAGGTCGTCGCTCGGAGAGATTGGCTTGGCTCGCTCATTGGGGTTACGAGGGTGATGAGTGAACTTGCTCCTTTCTCTATTCTGTCGAGTGTTGCTTCAATTGTACTCTTCGCTCGAGGCAAGTGTACAAATTTTCCCATCATTTATTCAAATTGACTCCCATACTTAGAATCTCAAACACAGCCGCCGCCTATCCAGAAACCTCGCCGAGAAAGTTGTGCATATCACCGTGGGTCTGCGCGCCGAAGCCGTCGCCGATGAGTCCCTCGCCACCTCCCCTCGCTTCATCCAAACCTGCGTTGAATTTTGCGAGTAAGTGGGATAGGGAGTCACTAATGTTTCCGGGCCGTATTACATACCACCGGGAACTGATATCCCCCAGCTGCCTGTCCAGCGTGGCAGCGGAACTCAGAGACATTCTCCACCGCCGCAGAAGCTGGGTAGGTCAGTATTTTAGCGCACACTCCATCCGATCGATAATACTGGACGCGCAAAAACGGGTCGATGACCTGATGGGCAGTTTTATGGTGCGGTCCGTGGCAAGAATGGAATCAACGCTAATTCTTCTATGTTTATAGCTGGCGACAGCAGTGGGCACCCGACTGGGCGTTCAATCCATTCGTACCGACCTCAGGATTATGAGGTCCACGTTGATGCCGCCTTCTTCGAACGCGGGTGCTGAGCCAAAATTCAGTGATGTGCACGCGGCCTTCCATTCTTTGTACTTTACTCACGTCATTTGCAGTTTTACAAGCTCATACCTGCTGACCTGCAGCTTATCCCACCGCTTCGACGTGTGCCCTCTGCCGAACTTCGGGAAGGTCTTATCGAATATCCCGTTCTCATTCACGGGGTCAGGATGACCGCGCGTCTGTATCGCGGAGAAAATGCCTTGGAGGTGAGCCTCCCTTCTGCTTGTCCGACAAACTTAATGACTCCAAACAGCAGTGGCGCGACGACTTCCATCTCTTTTCTAGCATCAGGCAAGACCCACTCACCGCCATTTCATCCTGTTTCTGACAGTTTCCAAGCAATCCATCCACGATACAATTGTTCGGATATTGCGACTCTCCTCGCCGCCCTGCTCTCGTGTTTCACTATTATGACGGTGAGCACCGCACTTCGTCGTTAGGTGACTATCTTAACTGGGGGTTAATGAATTACTCTAGTGGAACATCTGCCGGACCCTGATGCGGCACGCCCTAACGTCGCACAAGACCCTGGCCGCGGTTGCGGGTGCGGGTGCGGAACCCTCAAATAGGTGCACTTCCGTGTGGGCGCAAAACGCTTAAATATGCGCACCCTCCGCCTCCGCCGAATGCCGCAATTGATTTCGACTCGTTCGATTGAAGGATGAAACTTGGTTTCCTGGCTCGTCGCCTTTCTCGCTACCTGTGCTCTGATCCCAGTTTTGTTTAGGCCCTGTCCGTCTTGATCTGTCTCCAAGAGGCATGTGAATCCGATCGAAGTCTGTATACCCTACACATACACATCCTGTAATAAGCCCAGGTTTCTGGCCGTCAAGATACGAATGAAACGCGATGTGTCTTTGCTCTTTAACCCTTGAAAATGTTCAACCACTGAAAAGTTCAAGAAACGGAAGGCTTCGAAAATGCATCTTAAAGTAAAAATTGGAACACGGCTCGGTACGGATCACGCACGTACTTCCCCTAAATTGTGTTGCGACACCACAATATGCAGTCCAATAATATTGTTGCACCTTGGGCACTGTGTTCAGCCAATGGGTTCCATAATATTCTGAGCCTAGCATGATGGGACTTGGCCCATCGGTCCCCGGGGGGACCAAAATATTATTCACCTTCACAGTTTTGGGGTCGGCCGACCACCAACAGTAATATTATTTGACCTACGCATTACTGTTGGGCAGATACTCTGAATAACATTTTGAGCCCAGGAGACTGGGACTCAGCTGATCCATCTTTTCAAGGACAATAATGTTATTATACCTACTGACTTTAGCATCAGCTGACTAGTAAAATAATAATATTCCATCTGGTGTCAGTACTCGGACCCATGTCTATCGGTATATAGGTCGGATACTGATTTGGCCGTTTTCAAAATTTTATCCGAACTTTTGTTGGCGGCCACGGCCGAAATTTTATCCGAATTCTGCCTCCGGCGAGCGCCAGGTCAAATTTTTATCCGAACTTTGTATCTGACCTCAAATTGCCGCAAAATCTAGTGACTCCTCCTCTTCTTCCAGGTCAGTAATATTCACATTTGCCTTTCTCTTCTGCCGCACAGTGTTCAAACTTGCGACAGCCTTCTTCATGTATCTGCCATGGAATTCATTGAGTAGAGTCCCATTCACCGGAAAGCCAGTCATCTTCGTCGAGAATGATGATGTCGGACATGCGAACAGTCTGAGAACGCGTCGCGCGAGTAAAAAGAAGTGACACGGAGTAGCACTGGTTACTTTCGCATAACCAGACCATTTTAGTGCATCAAAATTCTCCCGCGATTTTCAATGAAGCACAGCTGAGCTTGCCAACTGTGCACATATTGGGGCCGGGAGAAGGCCGGGACCAAATTTATCCGAACTTAGATCCAAGGGGGAATCGGGATTAAAATTTCGGAGTAGGGTCGAATTTGGGGGTAAGAATGGGTGGGAAATCGATATTTGAAGGTTCCAGGTTCATACAAGTTCAGGTTGTGGAGATATCGCAACTTTGATGGCTGAGGCGAATATTTTCACCGATTTTTTTGACATTTTTCCTGAAATGAACGCATTCATTAGAGCATTTTTCACAAAATTTTGGACCGGACCCCCCCTCCCCCCCCCCCCCCTCGTGGGAAAATTTCGAAAATAAATCGGAAAAATTCTGAAAAAAAATAGAAATCGATTGCCAGCCCTCATTTTAGGTCGAATTCGACCCTACATCCAAAATTTTAATCCCGATTCCCCCTTGCTTAGATCTGGCCTTTTACAAAAATTTCGCGGTATCCGAATTTTGCCTTTGAAGTACGCGTGCCAGAGGTGAAATTTATCCGAACTTTACTCCGACTTCTGAGGTCCAAATCCAAAAATTTATCCGAACTCCGTATCTGACCTCAGCCGGGATAAACATAGGTCCTTCAGTACTCGGCTGATGCTCCCGATAATATTTTACGCCTAGGAGAGTGAGGTTCGGCCCATCCATATTCTGGAAGCCATAATATTATCATACCTAGGAACCCTAGGTTCAGCCGACCACCGACAATAATATTATCGCACCCGGGTACCACTGTTCGGCTGATCAGTGTTATAATATATTTGGGCCCAAAATAATAAGGGTCGGCTCATCGGTGTTTTCACAGAAAATAATATTATTGCACCTAGGAGTCCTGGGACCGGCTGACCAGCATATAAATATTATTTTGCCTGTGCACTGGTGTTCAGCTGATGTGGTAATATTCGATGTCCAACACTGTAGGGGTGGGGTCCCCTCTAGTCCGAGAGACTATAATATCACTATTTGCTCTGATATGCCTCTGAAATGAAATATTATTTCATCTGGCCCGCAGTAGACCCATCAATCAAAATTTCCCCATACGGAAACTCTCCCGTCTTCTTCCCACTACGTCGGCCAGCGCAATTTGCGCGAATGGCCACCATTTCGGGGTTTGACCTCCACGTCCAACTCGCTCAAAGCTCTCGGAAGCAAGTGTGTATAACTGAACCCTTTTCCTTCGCTCGCACACTCACTGCAATTTGACATCCGGAAAATAATTTCTGCATCTGCGACCTCCACGACAGCACCAAAAACAATTAAACGTGCTTCGTGTGCACCCCGATCGTGCCTTGTATTTCTCAACGACGGGTACCTGCCAGATTTTTAGCAAAGCTGTGTCGGAAAAACCGAAATTCGGTGACAAGGAAGTATCTGTACTGAGCATGGCTGATCAGGCCATCGGGATTTTGGGGGCCTGAACATGCTCAATAATTCTAAATAACCGTCAGTAGGCACTGATCAGCCTGACGAGCCTGATTCAACATATCAGTTCCGGTCTGCCATGATCAGGGTCCACCAGCGGGGATAACAAAACTTCTTACCCTCTTACTTGAGGGCTCCTACCATCGTAACCAACTCACTTATACTACCACTACTACTAAGACATGAACTATATCATTATTATTTAACTATCTATATTATTATTATTTAACTATCTACATGAACTTCTCGAACTAAGGTTGAAATTCTAAGCTTGTTATTGCGGTTCACAGTGGAAGGACATGAGCTGAGTTATGTAACTTGCTCGAGCCACCGGGTTCAGCTTCCAGGGCTTGCCAACTGAGTTCTTGGGGCCACTCCGAAATTCTTTCTGTGCAGAAAATGACATGTATAGGATGCAGGATTGAGGGCAGAAAGGTTAATTGGTACAACAAGAGGGGGATCTGACCGAGCCTGATCAGTCCTGATGCTGCCTGATGAGTTGCGCAGCTGAACCTGACCAGCCCTGATGAGACCGCCAGCGCTGATCAGGCAAATTGGGTTTTTCCGACATGGGTTCGTCCAGGAACTCTGTCAACCTGTTGGCCTTCAACGTCACTGTCCGTCTAGACCCTTCGGCCAACCAGATGACATCGGAAATTATTTCACGACACCGATCAAGCAGAACCACCACCCAGATTCAGTACCACGTCATGACAAGCTCTTGGATACAACACTTTATATACCTCTGAAGCTATCACCTAGTCGCAACCCCGATTTGAAGCAATGCTCAAATTCGTTCTTGCTCTGGCCAGCGTCAGCTATGCCCTCGCTACCATGACCGGTAATCCGGTCAATGGTACCGCCTACATAATGCAAGACGGGCGCACAACGCGCTGCGTCACATTGGGCACTGTTTCGCCCGCAGGTTCCAATTATGCGAAGATAGGCATGGAGATTTGCACTGGGTCCACCAGCCAACAAGTTTGAGTAATTTCTCGTCTCCAATTATTTTGCTGAACAAGAATAATAGTGGTCAGCCGTCTCAAGCGTCGGCGCAGACGGACCTCAGGTCTCCTTTGCTTCGGTTGCCTCGCCCTCGATCTATCTTTCATATGTCTCTGCGGAAATTCCGAACAGCGGAGGCCAAGCAAGTCTGTACCAACAAACTATGGGGCATCCTGAGCCGCTTGGGTTCCTTGTCGAGCCATCGCCTACCGCAAATATGAGCATGTGATTCCACGAATATCCTCTTACGTAGACAACGCTGATGGGGATTTCAATAGCTTGTATTTCGCCAATGGTCCAGGCGGTGTCCTGACTGCGAACACGCCTTTTGCGACTTCGGCGGCTATCGTAAACCAGCCCTCTCCAGCATGTTCTTTTTCCCCAGTGAACTCGAATTCAGCTGACCTTCTGCCACTCAGTTGACCATGGAAATTGTCACCATAAACAGTTTCACCGGCACCGCCTTGGAACCATCCCAATGGTGGGGATTTACGCCGGTGACCAGCTGAATGTATGCAACGGAATTAAATTTGATGTACTCTATGAATACTGTTGGTTAACAATCTTAACCGTACTTCGCGGGACTCTTAAGCGGACACTGTCCCTATCTGTCGAGGCTACTTGAAGGTTGGCTGAATGCACTGTCTCCGGTGTCATGTTCTGGACCCGATAGGTATCTACCCGTGGTACAAATATCAACTAGACCCGAATTTCGGAATGGTGGCTAATGGGAATAGTTTTTTGGCTGACCTGGGCGGGCCCAGCTTTCCCGCTATCGATGGCCTCGAGGGCAACCCTAAGTTTTCCCCTCCGAACACAATTTACATTCAATTAAACATCGTGAGAGTACAAATGGTTGAAAACTTGAAGCCTCTAGATATTGCGTGATGGGATTTCCCGTTCCGACATCTATTTAAGCTGCCAGAATTGCAAGGAATCACCAAAATCCAAAGGTTCAATAACGAGCTGCGTGTAGTGAGATCAACACTCAGGGCTCTCCGAGGAGTAAGAAAGACTTTACCAAAGAAACCTGTGATGATGCACCGGCGCCACTCAATGCAGCACGAGGGACGTACGAAGTCAGGACCCCACTAGTGGAGGAGCTGGACGCCGCAATGCTAAACCACCACATGAATTCTTGTGGAAGATAAAATAAGGTGATTCTCCTCACAAGGGACTTGCGCCAATGTACCAGTCATATGGAGTGTAGAGTGCAATGGTGAGTTGGTGCATGCTGTCGGGTCCCCCAACAATTTCGGCCGTTGAATAAGATAGCCAGCTTCCAGGTACCGCGGCACTGGAAAAGGACACGAGGGTAGCGTCGGTAGGATTCACATGGGCTGTCCACTGGATTAAGAATATTGAGATGAGCCGGGAAAGTCTGATTCAAAAGTGGACTTGAGAAACGAACCAGCTGATTTGTGAGTCCATTGCACGCGGCCATAATAACGGGGACATATTCGTTGGTGTCGCTGCCGATCAGGTTTGCGCAGCGATTATTGTGGGCGTTGTATATGGTGTAATTATTTCCATTCACTGGAGCCAGAATCTGAGCACTGGCCACTGTCGCAAGAGCTGTGAGGGAAGTGGTAAGTAATACTCTGTGCATGATATCGATTCGACGAGCCGGAGAGGGGGCGATAATCCAAAGGAGACCTGGTTTATATCCAGCGTCTCGGTTCATCCGCTCGGAGGACAGGGCACGAACGGTCACATCCGACAGCCAGTGGCATGAGATTTCAGGGATAAGAAACCTCCAGCCGTCAGTCAAGCTGTCAATATCGTTCGTTGTCGATGTAGCTGATAAGCCGGACGTCATGTGCGTCAACCCGTCAGTTGAACGCCAGGACTCAGTACGTCCGTAGGAGATAGTGTGTATATAGTCAAAAAGATCTCATAATAATATGGCATTATTTATCGCCGTTTATTCTGATTAGGTCTCAGTTTTGATGCAAGTCCAAGTCTCAAGTCCCGATCACGGCGTAACTTCGGCCCGAAGAATGCCGATGTCCTAAGTAGGCAAGTACCCCTTATTTCACTCTTTCCTGTGAAAAGTTGGGTATTGGAAGACATAGAGGATTCAAAAATGCGGGTATCTATATCTCTTGGCATCCGATGAAATTCCTACCCTTATTGCCATTAAATCGCGATCTTGTGGAGGAGCATAGGCTTACCGCTAAATATACTCGGTGGCTGTACTCCGGCTTGTTTTATGAGAGGGAGCGTATGGGGATGGTAGATAAGGCCACCATGGTGGCTTATTTGACTTCCAGAGCTACAGAATAATATTGT
>JARKIB010000802.1:0-25148 GCA_029378385.1 Mycena metata | reverse complement strand
TAACCGCGCCCTTTCTTCCGTCTACGTCGTGTCGCCCGATTCCGCTCTGTCCACTTCCGTCCCCGCCTTGCGCATTCCGAGCCGGTGGTCGTTCAGCATTGGCTTCCAGTACGGCACGTTCACAGCGGAGCACAGCCTATTCTACGACGTCTTGCAAGCGGACGGGTCCAGCCTCCCGGACTGGATGGAATTCAACTCGAAGAGTTTGACTTTGAACGGCGTCGTCCCACCATCTAATTCCAGCCTTCAATCTTCCGATCCTATTCCCCTGGTTCTGCACGGCTCGGACCAGCCGGGCTATAGCGCTCAGAAGCTCCCGTTCAACATATTCATCGCCGACCATGAACTTTCTCAATCAGGCCCTCTTCCCACCATCAACGTCACCGAAGGGGGGCCCTTCAATAACATGCTGTCTACCGCCGATGACTTTGCTGGAGTTTTAATTGATGGAGTGGCCGTCGCTCCTACCAAACATCAGTTCCCTTTCTATCGACACGTCGTCCTGCGGTTGGGGGCCAATTATGACAGCGCAAGTTGGATGCTATCCGGCAACCCTCCCGATGATTTACCAGGGGAAAGGATATTCTTTCCAGTCGTCATCAGCACATTCTTTGGCCAGGTTCTCCGCACCAACGTGTCTCTTGCGATAGTAGCATCTTACTTCTCTACCTCCACCATTCCGCCTCAGATCGTCGGAGACGGCGGTCAAGTCGACTTGGATCTCACCGCATACTTTTCACATGCGACCAGTGACCAGAGTGGTGATGTGAAGCTGTCCGCTGCGTTCGCCGCAGACGGTGCTAGTTGGCTGACATTTGACCCTACGACGGCCAGGTTGTCTGGAAGTGCACCTGATGACTTTTCGGGCTCGGTTCATGTCACATTCACCGCCTACTCCTCCCAAACCCATTCCACGTCCCATACCTCTGTCGACATCTCCACACCCTCCGCTGGCAAAGGCTCGAAGGGATCTACCCATCCTAACAATCTTTCCGTCACGGCACACAAGAAACTCGTGCTTGCATTGGGCATCGTCTTCGGTGTTATCGGCACCATCTGTGCCCTTGGCGCCTTCCTGGCCGCCTTCAGACGCTGCGCCAGGATCGACGACTCGGCCAAAACAGACGAGGAAGGAAGAAGGGCATTGTCGGACAGCGACAAGAGGTGGTATGGGATTGTGGATGAGGAAAAGGGGTATGGTTACGGGTCCGGTATGCCACGCTCTGCCATGGAGCTTCAGAATCCGTTCGGTCCTGGCGCGGAGCTGGTCACCCCCGTTCGAGGCGCGCAGGATTATGGCTCACTGGGTCTCGGCCTCCGGCGTGTAGCGGAGCGCAGCGGCTCGGATCCCATCTCGCCCGGCAGTCCTCAAAGTCCAGGTGTCATGCGTAAAGCAGAGTTCATGACGCGCATTCGCCAAACCGTCAGGAATGTCAGCGAGAAGTACGGTAGCCGTCGGCAGGCCTCAGATCGTCCTATCATCAGCAAACCCATGCCAATCCCTCCGACTCCTGGGCTTCCCTTCGACACCTCCCCCTCCAACCCGTTTGACGACTCCAACATCATCAGAAGTTATCCTGGCAGCACCATCATGACGAATTCTCCTTCGACGTCCACTGGAGAGCATTCCATTCCGAGGAGGAGAGCCGATTTCGCTCCGCCAAAATCGCCTGCTTTGGTGCACTTCCAAGATGGCCTCGTTCGTCAGCCTTCTTCTGGCTCGTTGTCGTCAAACGAGGAAGCTGTCGTGCAAGTCGCGTCAAAGGCAACCAGCATTCGAAGCGGAATCTCCCACCAATCCGTCGCGCAGCGGCCTCGTCTAGTTCCCTTCACAAGCGCCACTCGTGTACCCATCCCTCGCGTCCCATCTCTTTCCGTGGAAGATCCTTCCGGCAGCCCGAGTCGCAGGGTGACGAGTCAGAGGGCGATGGTGTTGAAGGAGGACGGCATTAAGAGGAGTCCCACGGCAGACGAGCTGAGTATGGCCATTCACTACGTCCGTTCCTTGGGCGCAGACCAACCAGATGTTAATCCAGATCCATCCACTCCCACCGTCTCTACCAATCTGCGGTCCTCGTTCTCCTCGCTGGAATCGTCGCACCACGGGCACGCGTCCGCCGGCAGTCTGATGCGGACCTTGGTGCGGGCCGGGGAAAGGTTCAAATTCCGGGTCGCTGTCTCGCTCTACTCCGCGACGTCGTACAAGAAGGGGCGGAAGCTCGAGGCGAAGCTCATGTCGGGAAAGCCGCTCCCCAAATTTTTGCATGTCGATTTGAACGGGAACAAGCACTCGGGAGCTGTTGAATTTTATGGTGTGCCGGGGCCGAGGGACCTTGGCGAGTTCAATATCGCAGTCTACACTGTTGACGATGGTGCGTGCGTTGGGCGAGTTGTTGTAGAGGTCGTTGCGGCTAGCCGTTGATGCTTATGACTCGTACGTGCCTCATACATCGAAATCGGTGTTGTATCTCCTGTATTATTAGCCTTCACATGTAGCACATACTATTCCCGAGACTCTTAGACTGTACATCACTATACTCTACACATTTAGATACTGTAACCAACGGACAGATACCAATGCAATGATCGTGAACAATTTTTATGGGTTTTCTAAGTTTGAGCTGCTTTCATCGCTGCATACAACCCGTGCTGTTCTCCGAGGCCATATGTTAGAGTAATTCGCTCAAATATCCCAGGACGATCCGAGGCGTCTGCCTCGTCTAACTCGAGCTAGTGAAAGATTAAGAGCGATTCAAAACGAAACAAAACTCCAACGTACCAGTGCGATAACATCGTCCAGTAGATGAGCCTGTCCCACGCGGCTGCCCAATCCAGCCTCATAGTTTGCGTTAACGATATGGACGTGGAAATGGTCTTGGTGGGCAGACTTGATAAATAGATAATGGCAAGACATGTCAACTCACAGTAGCTCGGTTGATAGTGCATATACATTCTCAAGCCACCTTGCAGTACACCCCATTTCTCGCTCGCAACAGCAATCGCTTCGCGCTGAATAGATTTCAGCAGGGCGATATGTCTCACTCGCAAATCTCTGATACTGCGAATGCTGTTGTCCCGGACTATCGCGATTAGATATAGGCTGCCAACGGTATGGAGGTCCCATTTCATGTCGGGGAGTATAATAAAGTCGGAGGAAGAAAATAAGAGCTTTGATTGCTCTTTGTGGCCATCCAGGATTTCTGTTACCCTGACGCAATTGAGGATTAGGTGCATCCCACGCAACATGCCCTTGGAAGACTCGCCATCTTGTCCGTTCTGCAGGGAGCCCAGAAATAGAGGGCTCAACGATTCGCCTGTAGATATCAGGCGTCTCATGAACAAGGACGCAGCTCTGCTCCGAGTACTAGTACCAAGATCAAATCTTTTCCGAGCGCGGAATATTCGGCAGATGTGCACCTTTCGAATGTGAACTTCAGTAGCAGGGCACACAATGTTGACTTTGAGATCGCCTTGGGGCTGTTGCTCTATCGAGGATGGAGAAAGCCACCCGGCCAGCCACATGTACTACGCGACACCATGATATTATTCCCGTGTAACAGAGCGGCATCAACTTACGATATCGGTGCGTTCCATACATTGTACTTGGCTTAAAAATGCGCCAAGCTGGCCAGGGAAAATGCGCTGGGAGATATTAATGGGGATCGCCGTCCTTTCGAGCCGGACGATCGCGGGGAGAGCATCAGTTGATTTTTCGGTCGATTCTTCAGATTGTTCTACGAAGGATGCAGGAAAAGTTCCGAGAACGGTCAATCGACACTTTTCAGGCTCTGGGAAGAGTTGGTTTTACGGTACTGGGGTTAAGAACGTGAAAGCCTTACCTTCCAGGAGGATACGCTCAAACACGAAACCTTGGAGACTCGAAAGCGCAATATCGTTAGTGTCCTTCGGTTCTTGCATTTGCTTCAAGACGTTTAACAACAGCGAAGAGGATTCCAATTCCCAGAATTTACGGTTTGAACGTGTGCGCTGGCGCTAAACAGAGGAGAGGGAGATGGCGGTAAGACGCAGGAGGCGCTCATGTGATCGCGCCTAAATCGCGGTCATATCCGCTTTGAACTCAGAATTCTCGACGCGTAAGTACATCGAGTCTCACGGGACAGACTACATGGGCAGATGAGTGGTTCAGGTGTGATTGATATTCAGGAAAGAAAATTGTCTTAATGAGGTTTTCTACCCTTAGACACGCGCCGATCGATAATGGTAAAGCAAAGTGAAAGCAGTCATTGTGTGGTGACAAGAGGAAGTACAATAGTCGAGGTGATACAAATGCGCGTTTCGTTCGTGCAAGCATCGCGGAGAATGGCACGCGCCAAACTATGACTTCCAGATTAGAATTGCCAGAGAGCCAACGTAGAAGTATATGAAATGCTTGGTCTCTGTGGAGAGAGGATTAGACCACGTAGAAAGCCACAGTGAGCACGCACCATGAGTTACATAGCTCCCAAAGTTTTTCCCGACCACAACATGCCATGTAGGACCGTGCCGTCTATCGAACTCCTTCTTGATCTGAGCGGCGATGTCTTTTTCGATGTTGTACTTTTCGAGGGCAGCGGACGCGATATCAACGCTTTCCTGCTGCATTTCATCGCTCATGTCGACGTTCTTTATGATGGCTTTCGGGCCAACTGCGACGTCTCCTCCTCGTGCAGCGTCAGCGGTCGATGTCGCGTCGATTTTTTCCGCCATGTCTGGGATCGATTCAGTCGAAAGAAAAGGAGACGCAAGCCGCAGTTACTTGTGAGCGCAAAGGAAAGGACGAACTTGGGAGGAACGGAAGAGTCGAAATCAAAAGCACCACGTGTTCCTTTACTCCCTCTGACTTGGACCACATCGTCTTTTATTCTGCGCGCCACGCCTTCACGGCTCGTTACCTCTCGTGCCTTCCAAATGGACGATTCACCACGCGCATTTACCTTTCCTGCAACCCCACCGCCCTGGGTTTATTTAGACCGGCATGTGTTGCTTCCACCTTCGGCTTTCATCGATTTCATCTCTCGTCAATCTCTCGTGCTGCGTCCGCGTTCTCATCGCCTTCTTTCGCCCTTTGCATGTGGGAACTCCTTCGTGTTTCCCCGACTCTTCCCCGCCAACCAACGTTCAACAGTCTTGCGGTCAGCTTTCCACGAGGCGCATTCCGTTAGTCCGTCAACTGGCTGTTCTAACTGTGGAGTGCGCCAATATGTATCCTCCTTGGCTCAAGGGACACCTTTAGTGTATACTGGCAGCCGATCGTCCACCCGATGGTGCGGGACCGTGATATTACTGCTCTCTCATTTTTAGCTCAGTCAAACGCGACAAATGCGCCTTCCTGAGGTTCAGAACCCCCATTTCGTGCCTCAGAGCCGATGACTCTCCGTTGAGCGCATGGCGCGGCCACCGCTGAATCCTATGCGACTCTTAACCGAAAGGTTGGCGGGAACCCAGTCTTGTCCCTTGAGGCAGACGGAATTCAGAACCGGCGGGACCCAAGATACCGTCAGGTGAAGGGATATCCCGAGGTACGAAGGTTTAACGGAACTGCCTCAGGGAGACTACGCCAGTCTCGCTATGTATGACTTCTCTCTTTACAAAGTACTACTTATGACCTTCGTGATGGAACTGCAAAAGCACCTACAACCGTATTTGATTTCAGTGCTGTCCGCCGTCCTTAGTTCTTTCCTTGTACTTAGTTACACTGAATTGACAATTTTTGGCCCCTCAATTTTTGCGCGCGAGAAAGTTATCGGCCCACCCTTCCTTACGTCACGACGTTGATCGAGAACGGCAGAGTGAATTCTTTGGGGTCGAAAATTTTCCCCATAAACCTGGCTTGCCCTCTTCCGCGACGTCGATTGCAGGCTCTTTCTCCTCCCTCATTCCCGCACCATGTCGGGCCACGATCACTCCAAAGTTCAGCACTTCATAGGCACGCAAAATTTCCTCGGCTAAGCATTTTTGATCTGACCCAACTTTTGCAGGTGGAAATTCCTTAGACAAAGCTTCGTCGGGCAGCGTCCAAGCCTTTGTGAAGGCTAATGGTGGCCACACCGTCATAACAAAGGTCCGTCCACTTAACCCACCCATTTTCACGCTCCCTTACCCTCGACAAGGTTCTCATTGCGAACAACGGTATGTTTTGTTTCCTGCTTGCAACTCTCCGTTTTCCTGCTTGCAACTTCGGTCTCAACGTTCTTCAGGCATTGCTGCCGTCAAGGAGATTAGATCCATCCGACAATGGAGCTACGAGACCTTTGGACGCGAACGTGAAGTCGAATTCACCGTTATGGCCACGCCAGAGGACCTCAAAGTCAATGCCGAGTACATTCGCATGGCCGACCGCTACATCGAAGTCCCAGGAGGCTCCAACAATAACAATTACGCCAATGTCGACCTCATCGTCGACGTCGCTGAAAGAGCAGGTGTGCACGCGGTCTGGGCAGGATGGGGCCACGCGTCCGAAAACCCTCGTCTGCCAGAGAGCTTGGCGGCCAGCAAAAACAAGATCGTGTTCATTGGCCCTCCCGGCAGCGCGATGCGAAGCTTGGGAGACAAAATTTCCAGCACCATTGTTGCGCAGAGTGCTAACGTTCCGACGATGCCATGGTCGGGTACTGGAATATCGGACACCGCCTTTTCGGACGCTGGCTATGTTATTGTTCCGGACAAGGCGTACCAGGATGCTTGCGTCACCAGCGTCGAGCAGGGGCTGCAGAAAGCGGAAGAGATTGGATGGCCCATCATGATCAAGGCCAGTGAAGGTGGAGGAGGGAAGGGTATTCGGAAGGTCGAGAAGCCGGAGGCGTTCAAAAACGCGTACTTTGCGGTCGCAGGAGAGATTCCAGGTTCGCCGCGTTCATTTCTATCCGTCAAATGACAGCTGATCACTCCGTGCTACAGGCTCGCCCATTTTCATCATGAAACTCGCAGGCCAAGCGCGCCATTTGGAGGTGCAGCTGCTTGCCGACCAGTATGGCAATGCAATTTCCCTTTTTGGACGAGACTGTTCCGTTCAGCGTCGACACCAAAAAATCATCGAAGAAGCGCCTGTGACTATTGCGGACGAAGATACCTTCGAGAAAATGGAACGCGCTGCCGTTCGTCTTGCTAAATTGGTTGGCTACGTCAGCGCAGGGACGGTCGAATGTACGATTTCCCCTGATTTCATTTTCGTTTTCTCACGCTCCATCTTCAGACTTGTACAACCATGCCGAGAATGATTTCTACTTTCTCGAGCTTAATCCGCGTCTGCAAGTCGAGCATCCGACCACTGAAATGGTTTCCGGTGTCAACCTGCCCGCTGCCCAGCTTCAGATCGCGATGGGTATCCCGCTGCACCGAATCAAAGATATCCGACAGCTATACGGGATTGCTCTCAACGCCTCCTCAGAAATCGACTTCGATCTCGTCAGACCCGATTCCAACCAACTCCAACGGAAACCGCGACCTAAGGGCCATGTTGTCGCTGTTCGCATCACCGCCGAGAATCCGGATGCTGGGTTCAAACCATCGTCTGGTTCCATCCAGGAGCTCAACTTCCGCTCTAGCACCAATGTTTGGGGGTATTTCTCCGTTACCACCGCCGGCGGACTGCACGAATTTGCCGACTCTCAGTTTGGCCATATTTTCGCATACGGCGAAGACCGCAGCGAGAGCAGAAAAAACATGATTGTTGCGTTGAAGGAGCTCAGCATCCGTGGAGATTTCCGCCACACCGTCGAATACCTTATCAAGCTTCTGGAGCTCGAGGCGTTCAGGAATAACACCATCACCACAGGGTGGCTTGATTCGCTCATCAGCAATAAACTAACCGCTGAACGGCCCGACGCGACCCTTGCGGTTGTATGTGGCGCGGTCACCAAGGCCTATCTGGCATCCGAGGCGTGTTGGACGGAGTATAAACAGATTCTCGATAAGGGCCAAGTCCCCGCGCGCGATATCCTGAAGACCGTTTTCGGAGTCGACTTCATCTACGAGAATGTGCGCTATTCCTTCACTGCCGCCCGGTCTTCAATGCACGTCTGGACCTTGTACCTCAACGGTGGCCGGACTATGGTCGGTGCGCGACCTCTCGCAGATGGCGGGTTGCTGGTTTTGCTCGATGGGCGAAGCCATTCAATCTATTGGCGTGAGGAAGTTGGGGCTCTGCGGCTTATGGTTGACGCCAAAACGTGCTTGATCGAGCAGGAAAACGACCCGACCCAACTTAGAAGCCCAAGTCCCGGGAAGCTCATCCGCTATTTCCTCGACAGCGGCGACCACATTAACGCGGGGGAGCAGTATGCTGAAATTGAGGTTGGTGTTTTATTCCCTGCGCGGGCATCAAATTAATGCAAACCCGACTGTAGGTCATGAAAATGTACATGCCCTTGGTCGCGTCAGAGGACGGAACGCTCCAACTGATCAAGCAGCCCGGTGTGAGCCTTGCGCCCGGCGATATCCTCGGCATATTGACCCTAGACGACCCCACTCGAGTCAAACATGCGAAGCCATTCGAGGGTCTCTTGCCTCCGATGGGTGCCCCTGGTGTCGTTGGAAACAAACCCCATCAGCGCCTAGCACGTTGTATGAGCACCCTCGAGGATATCCTCGATGGCTTCGATAACCAGGCCGTTATGGCGTCCACATTCAAGGACTTAATCGACGTTTTGCACGAACCCGATCTCCCCTATTCCGAAGCGACGGCCATCCTCGGCTCCCTCTCCGGTCGTATGCCCGGAAAACTGGAAGACAGTATCAGGTCTGCCATCGATGCCGCCAAAGCCAAAGGTTCCGCCCAAGAATTCCCTGCGGTTCGGCTCAAAAAGGTTCTCGAGCATTACACTCAGGACAATGTTCTTCCCCAGGATCGAGCAATGTTCCGAGCCCAGCTTGCACCTGTGTTTGACGTCTTGGAGCGATTTAGCGGCGGTCTGAAGGGGCACGAGCAGGAAACAATTTCTAATCTCTTGGAACGGTACGCGACGACGGAAAAGTTATTCGGCGGAAGTATCGAGACCCGTATTTTGGCCTTGCGCGAACAGCACAAAGACGACCTGGACAAAGTTGTCTCACTCGTGTTGAGCCATATCAAAGCGCAGGGCAAGGCCAAATTGGTGCTTGCTATTCTTGATTACGTCAAGACCAGCGGACTCAATGTTTCAAATGCCGAGGGTCGATTGTACATCGTGCTGCAGAACCTCGCGGCTCTCGAATCCAAGTACGTCTAATCCAGTGCAGCTAAAAACGCGCCAATTTACCTCGAGTCAGATCATCGACAAACGTATCTTTGAAGGCCCGCGAAGTCCTCATTCTTGGACAGATGCCGTCCTTCGAAGAGCGACTCGTCCAAATGGAGTCAATCCTCAAGGCCGCAGTCTCGAATACCCACTACGGCGAACAAGGCCATGGACCTAGGTATGCTTTCGTGCCTTCATGGTCGACTCAATCTCCTGAAGCTGTATACAGAACGCCTTCCCCTGAGGTCTTGAAGGAACTGAGTGATTCCCGCTATACAGTCTACGACGTCCTCCCTGCTTTTTTCAATCATGAAGATCCTCTTGTGACTCTCGGTTTGTGCCGTTTCCCCTCCCGCTTGACTCGAGGCTAATAACTCACATCGTAGCGGCCTTCGAGGTGTACATCCGTCGAGCGTATAGGGTCTACACCCTTTTATCCCTCGATTACGAAGAAGGCGATAGTTTGGATGACGGGGAAGTCCCGAACGTGGTCACTTGGCGCTTCAATCTCGGCCAGTCGCATTCTCCTCCATCTACGCCACGCCTGGCAGCACCGTGAGTCCACATGCTTCCTCCTGTTCTGTTGTGGTATTTATTATCATTACCCTCAGCGAACCGAAGAGATCTGGCTCCGTCAGCGACCTCTCCTACTTGATCAATCGGCACCAGTCTCAGCCTGTACGAACTGGCGCCATTGCTTCATTCCCAACCCTCGATGCTCTGTCTCGCGGTTTCAGCAAGGTCGCTTCTACGCTGCCGGCATTTGACGCTGCGGAACACCGCCGGCGCTATGGGAACAATATGCAGCCCCCCAACGTCATGAATATCGCGTTGCGCATCTTCAGTGATGCGGATGATATGTCGCAGGAGGCTTGGTCGGAGAAGCTGACCGCCTTTGCAAATGAGCAGAGCGAGACTCTCGTTCGACGGGGTGTTCGTCGTATCTCTTTCCTCATATGCCGCCGCAGTCAATATCCCGTCTACTTTACCCTGCGTGCCTCGGATGGACAGTGGAGCGAAGAGCAAGCCATCAGAAATATTGAGCCAGCACTCGCGTTCCAGCTCGAACTCAGCCGACTTTCGAAATACAATCTCAAACCGTGTTTCGTGGAGACGAAGCAGATCCACATCTACCATGCCGTGGCTCACGAAAACCAGCTAGACAATCGTTTCTTCGTTCGCGCTCTCGTGCGCCCCGGTCGCTTGCGAGGCTCAATGAGCACTGCGGAGTACCTTATCTCGGAGACCGATCGCCTCGTCACGAACGTACTCGATGCTCTTGAAGTCGTGACTGCAGAGCACCGACATGCGGACTGCAACCATATCTTCATGAATTTCGTCTACAACCTTGCGGTCACGTACGAGGATGTCCTCGCGGCCATCTCCGGCTTTATCGAGAGGCACGGGAAGCGTTTATGGCGGCTCCATGTCACTGGATCCGAGATTAGGATTGCACTGGAAGACAACGAGGGCAATGTGACGCCCATACGATGCACCATCGACAACGTCTCTGGCTTCATCGTCATTTACCACGGCTATCAGGAAATTACCACAGACAAGGGGACGATCCTCAAATCCATCGGCGACAAAGGCCCCTTGCACCTCGAACCCGCACACCAGCCTTACCCAACGAAGGAGTCGTTGCAACCTAAGCGCTACCAGGCTCATCTCATAGGTACCACCTACGTTTACGACTTCCCTGGCCTCTTTTCAAAGGCCTTGAACAATGTTTGGGTCAAGGCCCGCGTTACTGATCCTTCGCTCGTAATGCCCAAGGAATTTTTGACCTCGAAGGAGCTTGTCTTGGACGAGCACGATCAGCTCGTCGAAGTTGACAGGGCCCCGGGGAATAACACGTTCGGGATGGTAGCGTGGGTATTGACTCTCCGTACTCCGGAATATCCTCTCGGACGCAAAGTCGTCGTGGTCGCCAACGATATCACTTTCAAAATCGGTTCGTTCGGGCCAGAGGAGGATCAATTCTTCTCCCTCGTCACTCAATACGCCCGCAACCTCGGTCTGCCCCGCATCTACCTTTCCGCCAACTCCGGGGCTCGCCTCGGCCTTGCCGAGGAGGCGCTCTCCCTCTTCTCTGCGGCGTGGAATGACGATGAACACCCGGAGAAAGGCGTTAAATATCTTTACCTCACGCGGGAGAACTTCCTCAAGTTGGAGGAGAAGGGGGGCGACTCGGTCCGCACCGTCGAGATCGAAGTGGATGGGGAGCGCCGGCACAAAATCACGGATGTTATCGGTCTGCAAGACGGTCTTGGCGTAGAGTCGCTCAAAGGCTCTGGTCTCATCGCTGGTGAAACGTCCCGAGCCTATGACGACATTTTCACCATCACCCTTGTTACCGCTCGCTCCGTCGGGATCGGCGCATACCTTGTCCGTCTCGGGGAGAGGGCGGTACAGGTGGAAGGGCAGCCCATTATTCTCACCGGAGCGGCCGCACTCAACAAAGTCCTTGGCCGGGAGGTGTACACGTCCAATCTGCAGCTCGGCGGAACCCAAATTATGTTCAAGAACGGTGTTACGCACCTCACCGCGAGCAGCGATCTCCAGGGCGCCACTCACATTCTTGAGTGGATTTCGTATGTACCAGACGTTAAGAACGGCCCTCTACCTGTTCGAGAGACGGCCGATCCTTGGGATCGTGACATCGACTATACCCCTCCGAAAGGAGTGTACGACCCCCGGTGGTTCATCGAAGGTAAAACGGAGGAAAACACGTCCGCATGGACCAGCGGTTTCTTCGACAAGGGGTCGTTCCAGGAGACGCTGAGTGGCTGGGCGCAAACCGTAGTTGTTGGGCGCGCTCGGCTCGGTGGTATCCCGATGGGTGTTATTGCCGTCGAAACTCGGACCATTGAACGAGTCGTTCCGGCCGACCCCGCCAATCCCGCTTCATTCGAACAGCACATCATGGAGGCTGGTCAGGTGTGGTACCCCAATTCCGCCTACAAAACCGCGCAGGCCATCTTCGACTTCAACCGCGAAGGCCTTCCGTTGATCATTTTCGCTAATTGGCGCGGATTTTCCGGCGGGCAGCAGGACATGTACGACGAAGTCCTAAAGCAAGGCTCAAAAATCGTCGACGGACTTTCGAGCTACAAGCAGCCCGTTTTCGTTTACATCGTTCCCAACGGCGAGCTTCGCGGAGGCGCTTGGGTCGTGCTCGATCCTTCTATCAACCCCGAGCAGATGGAGATGTATGCTGATGTGGAGGCTCGTGCGGGTGTTCTGGAGCCAGAAGGCATAGTCGAGATCAAGATGCGCAAAGACAAGATCGTGAAGCTCATGGAACGTCTTGACTCAACGTATGCGTCCTTGAAACGGGACAGTAACGATGCCTCCAAAACCCCGGAAGAACGAGCGGCTGCTTCCTTGTCGTTGGCGAGCCGTGAAACCTTCCTGCAGCCAACCTATAAACAAATCGCTCTTCTTTACGCAGATCTTCACGAGTAGGTCCCCTTTTCTTCGTTTGATTCCTCAATTTTAACTTTATTTCAGCCGAACGGGGCGGATGGAGGCCAAAGGGTGTGCGAAACCTGCCGTCTGGAAGGATGCGCGTAGGCACTTTTATTGGGCTGTACGGTCGCGCGTTGCTCGTTCTGCTGCGCTCGCAGACATTGCCGAGGCCAGCCCAGGAACGAAGCCGGAATATCGATCCCGATTACTCAATTCACTCGCTTCCATCGACTCTTCGACCGCCGCGCGCTTAGTCGCAGAGAAACTCGAGAAGTTGGACCTCTCTCAGACCATCATTCAGCTGAGGACGGAGCACCTGATGAGAAATCTCCTGGATCTGACCAAAGAAGACCGCAAAGCTGCAATGGATGGTCTTCTTCGCTTCGCCGACAATCTTTCCGACGAGGAAAGAGCGTCGTTGATGACCGTTCTCCAAAGCGGCGCGCGTCCGCCAGGTACGTTTTCCGACTCGTATGCCGAACACGAGCTCATCATTCATATAGCGCCCCCATCGTATGCCACATAGTGTTTCGTATGCCACATAGTGTTGTTCGTTTTCTTTTGCTATCCAGTTACGCATCCACCATCTCCAAATCTGTATTACTACGTATCTTGCACATTTCCCGCTTCAAAGCATAGAACTAGTTTCTTGAACGTCGTTGTGATGTAGGCTGGACATTGTTTAGATAGACCCAACCTGCTTTCTACATGGCGATTTCCCCACAATTTGACACCGCTTTGTCAATCAACAAACATCATGCGTATCAAACACGGCCCGCCCTCCGCCGTTTCGGCAGTTTAGCTAATCAACGGATTGCCACTAATTGGCAAGGGAGGGACACCTACGTAAACCTGGCCATGGAAGATAAAAGCACATATAGCAAACGTGATTCCGGGTAAGATGAATTTCTTCGGGAAACTTCACGATCGGCTCTTTCGGCAACTCCCTCGGCTCTTTCGGCAATTTAGCTATCTCAGCGGCATTAACGGCGTGGGAACCTACACCTGTGTAAACCTGGGATTGGACGTTTGCCAAATATGATTGGGAATACCCACAAATACCTATTGAACACAGGCGGTGCCCTCGCGGTCCTTAAGTCAGGAACTTCCGATCGACTAGTTCGGCAACCGCACGACCGCATCGGCGATTTCCGGCATCAACGGCTCGTCTCATGTAAAATTGAAGCTGCACAAGCACAATTATTTATTGATATACCAAACTACACGTTCATGTAGGGCCCTGTAAGAGTGTAGTGCATTGGGTGATGCGACTTCAGCCATAGATGTTTCAGAGCTCCCGCAAGTGAAACCCGCTTGAAAGGGTCGGGTTGGACGAGGTGATCAAGTAGGTCCAGGCCTAAGAATGCGTGTAAACCTTAATTTCCATAAAAATAGATGAACGGACCTGCGGGGGAGAGCAGTTGCGTCGTCAAATTACGCCACTTCAACTTGGGCAGAGGCCATCCATGGGGTTCTTTACGTTCATCGCACCATGGGTTGTCAAGTATCATCCTAAAACTCGAGTCAGAAGAGAACGCAGGCAGTAATTTTGGGAACCGACATAGTGAACATCATGATACCAGCGCTAAAACTGTCCGCCAAGTGGTTGTATCCTGGTTTCGCGGGATCCAAAACTTCCGGCGCTGCGTATTGAACTGTCCCGCATGCTTCCTGCTAATGTTGAGTACGCGCAACATGCAAAAAAGACAACAATAGAGGACCGTCATCTTGACCTCAATGGTGAGGTTTTTCTGAACGTGTGCCAATCCGAAATCCGCCACTTTGATGAAGGGAGCTCTGATATTGTCATCGCGCAAAAGAATGTTCTGAGAAAGAAACCGTCAGGCCTATACAATGCTAGAGTCAGGCGTACACACCTCTGGTTTCAAGTCACGGTGCGTGATACCTTGCGCACTGGAACGCCCAATAAGCACCGGAAATAACTCTGCCGCATTTGACTTACTGCAAGAAAGCTATAGCGTGGCACAACTGATACATGATTTCCCGACATAAATCTTCGGCTAGAAGAATGTGAGCCGAACTCCTAGAAACCTATGAGATCTCACTCACGTAGACCTCTGATTGCTGGACCGTTCGGCCACAGGTTTCTTTCGGTGAGTTCACGCTCCAAATATTGTAGCAGTTCGCCGCCTTCCATATACTCCATCACGAGATCTTTCCACAATATTAGATATGTCGTCCGTTTGAAGTCGAGAGTAATTCCGGCTCACATATGTGGGGCACGGTCTCCGACTCGTGCGCCGAGAAAATTGAGACGATATGGGGATGACGAACTGTTTCCATAACTGCGATCTGGAGTCCCAATCATTTAGCGGGACCCAGCGAAAGGACGAAGAAGTTACCTCTCGGAAGACGTCCATGTCGGTCTTGAGCTATGAGGAGAGGTGAGGACTATTTTGACGACGAATTCGGGAAGCCTCTTACATATTCGATCGTCTTCACGGCAACGAGTTGGTTGGAACTTTTTTCAGTGGCTAGGTGAACGTAACCGCCCGTGCCGGTCCCAAGGTGCTCTCCCCTGAGATAAAAGTCATCCAGCCGTTTGAGCGGCTGCTTTGCCGCGACGTCGCAGAAGCGATAACCTTGACACAGCGTGAGTTACCGAAACCAACCATCCGGAGAGACAACACACGAAAGTCGTGTAGTCCGCCGTTATCATCTACAGCGACTGGCGCCCCGAACGCTATGTCGTCTCCGTTCTTCAGGATGCGCGACTTGTCCCGCTCAACGCGTTCATTGCCGACCTGGAACACCCTAAGTTTATGCATGGGGAAACTGCGAGAAACGCACCCAAGTTCCTCCAGACGAATTATCCGTGAGTGTAATTACAGAGCACCTGTTGTTCAGACCGTTCCAAGAGATTTCTAAACGGAGCATACGAATGATGTGATAGGGATATAGGGATAGGCATACCTGCGTGAGTGGCACTGATGTGGGGGCCAGGAAGAAGTATTGTGCATCGGGCGGGGTCTCTGCCCAAACTGATTGTGGGGGTAATCCGCAGAAAGTCCACGCGACGGAGAGCCTGATTGTGGGGAATCAAGTAAGCCCAGAGGTGCTCGTCAACCTCAGGGTCATTGTTGGGGTCAATCCGGAAAGCCATGCGATGCGAGTCGTGAGTTGGAAGGGAGTAACAGAATTGCAAGTAAGTGGCATCGCGGCGCGTCTTTTTATAGGCGAGTGAGGCCCAAGCGACGCCCAAAGAGGGAATCACAGTAGGCACAAAGCCACCATCGGCAAACCGCCCATTGTTGTCTTTTGGTTCGTGGTCAAAGCGCGTCAAAGCGCGATCACATCAATTGATGCCGGCCCGAGCCCTTCCGGGTTCGTGCTCAACATCTGGGAAATGCCCAATGTCTATGGTGGTCTTGGCTAGACACGAGAGACCAAATAGGCAGATAGACTGCCCCCAGTCTATGCAAGTCATGGATAGACATGCGGTCTCTAGGGTAGACCTCGCTAGACCGATAGTCGCATAGAGGGATAGACCGATAGACTCGCGTAGAGATTTCTTACGGCATGGAAATGATGATCTTCTTCGAATCAAATGTTCAATCAGTTTCTTTCGTGCTCATCAACGTGCAATCTTTCTCTTGGGGAGCGACGAGGAGGAGAATGAGAGAGCATCGGGATGTATTCATGGCCAGTACTATTTACAAGCAGACATTTACTGTGGCATAAATATATACAAGGATTTAACTACAGCCAGGCCCGGGGCATACTACTACTCGAGGAACCTGGAGCAATGCTGCGGCTTGCTGCGGCGGCCTATGACTTAAACACAGAGGGCAAGAGCTTACCTGGTAGTGGTGCCATGCAGAAAAAAAGAAGAAGGAAGAAGAGGGGGACTGCAAATCAGCGAGACGACAGCAGACTTATATACTCCCTCGGCAAGGGACTTGGTACAATTTTTTGCAAGTCAAAGGCGACGGCCACCTCATCAATGGACAATGCAAGATCCTGACATAGAGACACCAGAACGTCCAGATGGGACAACAGGAACCTGGAGATGTGACGCGCGCGCGAGAGATCTCTAGCCGAGTCTACCGCCGGTCTATGTGCATGTGACCGTGTCTATGACTGTCTATCGGTCTATTTTGGTCTGCCATAGAATCTTAGGTCTAGCCTGGATTTGCCATCTCTATCCCGCCAGAATGCGTTTCCAGATGAAGAGTTGCAGTACTAGTGTCTTTAATTCTTCGAGAAACCGACATCGGTAACAACATTTTCTACGTTTGGACATGTAAAGACCATATCCAACACCAAGGATTCCGATGCCCCGAAGACAGTCAACGTCCGAATTGAAGGAGTGGTCCAAGGTGGCCGATTAATCTGCCGCTTGTGCTTCGAGCGTAACGCCTCACTCAGCCACGGCGGCATCGCAGGACTGAACGAGTATCTCAATTCAAGCTCAATAACCTGGCGCGGAAACGCGATCAAGGACCAGTTATTGAAAATGCCCTCGAATCCAATGTCGTGGTACTGGACGACGACGCGCCGCAGATTGGGAACAAGGGGCGTCGAAGGGTCATAGATTCGGTAGAGAAGGCTAGCCAGTGTTCGTTCCATTGGCATCTCCATTTCCGCCGGCGCTGTTCTAGTTGCATTGATTATTTGGATCGTGAGGCAGCGGCACAGGCGATTGGCCACGGACTCCAACTCCAGAGTACGGAGGAAGTGTTCTGCGAACGAGGGGCAAGGAATATGGACATCTCGGGAAGAGAGGTGCAAGTAGATGGCCCGCCAGGTGGAGTCGACCAATGTCGCGCATGTCATGAGAGTAATACGTTGGTCGATGGAAAGGGAAGATGCCCAAGAAAAGGAGAGTATTTCTTCAACGAGCTCAGTGGGCAAGCCAACCGAAGCCATGCGGCTTTTTGAATACGTTGTGCTGAGCGAGGTCCACTTATACCAGCGTAGCGCCGGCGTCCACGGTGGGGATATAAACGGGTAAACGGACCTTGGAGTAAGGCATCTCAAATGGAGAGGTCAACGAACCTGATTTTCAGAATTCCAGTTTGGAATTCGGGGGTCGGGGGAGTGATCATAGTATTGAAGAGGGCAGTCGGTTAATAACCGATACCATATACATCGACATGGGTCGTAAAATCTGGGGCCAGAGCCTCTGGTTCAGATGCTACGGGGGTAGATGGTACCGGAGTTCGAGGAGCGGGAGTGTTCGCGACGCCGGTAGTTCTGCGAGTTAGGATCACTACTCCTGAGAAATGTCAGAGAGGTGCACTAATATCGCAATCTCCGTACCATTTCTCTTCATTTCGTCGTATCCCTTGAGCCTAAGTTTGTTGTACTCTGGATCTACAGTGGCGCCTTCCTCCACGGCGACGTAGTCGATCTTGTGGCGAGCAAGAAAGGTAGCATCGAGGGGACAAGGAGCGTCGGAGAGCACCTCATCGACCCACCGACAATGCCGCACTATCTCATATCTTTCCCCCGCGGGTAATACGGCTGGGGTGCCAAATCGGTCGCAGGTCTCGCTGGAAAATACGCCGACGACAAGCCAAACCGACGGGAAGGACAGTTTAACTTGACGGAGTTGGAGAGCATGTCTCAAGGTCAAGTCTAAGATATCATCGGGAGAGCCAAGCGGTGAGTGCCGCACCTCACGCCAAGTCCATCGAAGATACCGTCGATATACAGCCGCTTCGTCCTTATTGTTGTGGAGCTTGAAAGGCCCAGGGTCTTTTGCACAAAATCCTGTATATCCTCTGCCGTATAGGTGCAGGTATTAAAGGTCTCGCGGGCTAGTAGAGACGGAGGAGGTTCGGGAATCGCATGCCGCAGGTCAGCGATGCTGGCGTCGGGAGACACGATATCATAGTCAGAATCATCGCTCAGAACAGAGGAATCCATGAAGGAGGGAAGTTAATGCCTCACGGCTGCTGCACCGTGCATCCTGAAGCCATCTCACGATTTGATCCGATCATCCGTGCACCAAGTTTACGAAAGTGACGCGGACACGGTCACGAGAGGAGAAAACAAAGTACATCTAAGAATCGTGCCGGGTATAAATAAGTAAGTACAGGTACATATTAACTGCATGTAAGTAAGAAAAATCTACGTCGGCTGGCGCTTGAAAATGCCCCGTAAGTAGCGCCTTAGTCCGTCGCGGCTTCGCACAATGGCACCAACTAGGCCGTCGGGCCGCACCACCACGACGTCGCAGCCATCGCGAAGCGCGTACGTGCCATACGCATGGCCTCCCCGATCTTCAAGCACACAGTCCGCGAGTGCGAGTGCACTGCTAGGTACGGTGCCCTGTCCGCGTACGACAATCACAGACTGCACGGCGTCCGCTGCGTGCTCGGCGAGCAAGTTGATAACGGGTGTGTAGCGGTTAGCCTCGTTGCTGAAGATAAGCACGGTATGGTGTGATGCGAGGAACGTTCTGAAGAGGCTTATTGTTTGAGCATCCAAGTCTTTGGCGTTTTTGTCCGGCGCGCGGCGCTTGAGAACGAGGAGGCCGGGTGCGTCCGGCGCACGGTCCCCAGCGGCGAGTTGCCGTTCTAAAAAGGCTTCGGGAGACTGTTCTTCCTCATCATCCTCGTCAAAGTCGAAGTCATTGAGAAAGTCCTCCTCGTCGGCGCTTTGTTCGTCAACAACCACCGAACTCCATCGACAGTTGACCCCGAGTTGCAGTAGGCCGCCATTGTACTTCCACGCGGATGCCCCTCCACCGCGCCGTGGTGGGGGGTCGTCATTCTTCCCCGCCCAGGTGTCTTTGAGTAGGGCGGTGATCTGATTCAGCATTGAGGCAACAACCGGCGTGCGCTCTTCCGTGTATGTCCGGAGTAGCGACTCAGGCGCTAAGCCTCGCTGCACCAAGGCGAGTTTCCAGCCCAAATTGAACGAGTCCTGTCTATATGCGAGGTGAGGCGGGAAAACGTAGAGGTGGTCGATTTCCGCACATTCCCGTGTTCATGCCCTGCAGAGGATTCAATTTGGGACATCAACAGCAACATATGGACACCGTACCTGGCCGCCAGTAATGCTATGTACATGTGCTGAATCTATGTTTGTAGTTGAGAGACCGATGATCGCGCTTCAATGCAGATTAACGACGCACCTCCAGCAACGAAAACGCGCCCCACGCCGAATTTATCTACCATGCGGATACTCGGTCTGCGTGATAAAGGTAAGAGTTGAAGAATTTTTGTCTGTGCAGGTTAACGGACCGATACGTTGACAACCACACGACTTCCCCAAAGACCAAATCCTGCCGTCCACCCGTGTACTCTACAAATATAGAGGCCAGCGCCTCCGGGTGTTGGACGATATGCGTATGATCGATATGTGATCCGCTCAGCAGAAAACTGAACATGAATGGGACTTCGGTGGGCCTGAGGCTGAGCCTGGAAACAGAAGCTTCAGCTTTTAAAAATGCAAGGATGAAGGCTTTACTTACCAAGCGGCGCCGACTTCGCCCCACATGTGCCAGCGCGTTGTATCCAGTCCATGGACCATGACGTCTCCCACAACAAGGTTGTGCGCATTGGAGGTCTCTCCCACGAACGTGAGGCCAAGAGCTTTGCGAACGACACCGCGGGCACCGTCTGTGCCCACGAGATAATCGAACCTCGCACTCTCCGTAACCTCTCCATCCCCGTCCGGCCGCGAAATTTGTACACGCACGGAATCCCCGCCCTCTAGCTGCTCAAACGAGAGAAGGGTTGTCCCCCATTCAATCGCGCACCCCAGCCTCCTCAGCTCCTTGCGCATGATGTGCTCGAGATGATCCTGACCCATCATCACGACATTCGGCTGCGTAAGAGTCAATCCCATAGGCTCAATAAATAGGGTATACACATACGAATGGTCGTTGCGGAGTGGCTTTGACGGCTGGCCACATCTGGAACTCACGATCTACCTTGACTCCCTCGGGCATTTTGTATAAGACTGCCTGCGGTGGCGGAGTTGCGCGGCGTATGATTTCGTCGCCGACGCCCAGGATGTTGAAAAGTTCGAGCGAACGCGGCTGCCAGGCGCGATAAATTCGATACGAGTATGACTAGTGAGGAGGGCGCACCATAATCCCTGCACCACGCTGGCCTAAGCGCGAAGTGGGCTCTTTGTCGATCAGGCGAACGGCGCAGCCGTTGCGAACGAGAGAAAGGGCAAGGACCAGGCCGGAAGGTCCCGCCCCAACCTAACGAAGAACAATTTCAGTGGGTAGACTAAGAATAAATACCACAAGCGGGACGCACGACGAGGATCCTAGGAGCACTGGTAGACGAAGTCATTCTGGAGTCGGATGGACCGTCCTGGAGTCACTAGTATAGCTGATTTGAACCTGTTTAGTTGCGGCAAGATGGACTGAAGGGGCTGCTAGCGATATCAAGGCTCGTCGTCGCTTAGGATCCATCTTATAGGTGGGTCTATGTGACGCGTCGTAAGGCTTCAAGGTTTTGGTTTTGGTCGAGGCCAAGGCCGAGACCGATATCCATGATCGTAGTTTCACTTCTCATCCCGACTTTACCCGAGCCAATTGGCTGTACTGTTGTTTAGCGGCTTCGAGACAGACACCTGTGGTTGGTTACTGTACCTCGAATTGAACGTTGAACGGTCCTGGGCAGTCTTGGAAATCCCAATTAATATTTACCATAACCGGCTCTAGCCTTTTGAAAGAGATTTCCCCCACAGAACGTCGTAACAAATCGCAAGAATCGCAATCCTATTTCGGTTCCCTAGGCCTGGACCTTGGTGCCAATCCCGCGAACGGTGAAGCGTCCGCCTTCGGCTTACATGAACGCCTAGACCGAGTCGATGATTCGGCATGTCGGTGCCGAGCGCCGATCGGAGGCAAGGTCGAGGGCACAATGCAAGTGGTAGATTGGATGTTCGAATTCCTAATCAAGGGACTGGCGTTGAAATCGAGGGCTGTATAAATTCGGGGCTCCTTTAGAGCTCTTGAGATGATTTCGGAAGGAAGGATGGGGCCAATTGAATCGCTCGGAGGACTAGCGTCGGACCGGAAATTTCGAGTTCGTAATGAACGTTTAAGACACTCCAACGCGAGATGAAGAAACACACTCTAATTGCAGCCACCGCGCACAATTATTTCTGCGTGGACTGTTCTGAAGGTCAGACAATCAAGTCGCAGAGTTACAAGTATACACCTTGATATAATACTTTTATGTGCGTCCGGACGCCAATCGAATTATTGGCTGGCAGCGGACAGGAATCCGAAGAGCCAGGGTTGAAGGCATGGGCTTCGGATGGGGTGTTCCAAATCCGTTTTCTCCTACGTCTCGTCCATCTCGTCGAGCAATTGCGGTGCATCATCCTCCTCCTCGCCTTCATCCTCGCCTGCAGGTTCCGCACCGGCCGTCGGAGCGCGCGAGAACACAATCACATCCGGTAGCGCGCTCGATATACGCACGAAGCGTAGGAGGTGCGCGTAACCGATCGATGCGACGTCCCACTCGCGGAATCGTTTGAGCGTTGGTGCGTCCGTCAGGTCAGGAAGTTCTACAAGGTTGGGTTTAGTTTAGTAGATATACGTTTTGGAATGGGATAATGAACGCACCCATCCCAGTCCGGTACGTCTCCTGCTCACGGAGCTTCAACTCCTCAATGCGCATCTCGCGTGCACTCTTCGGCCGCCCCTTCCTGCGCGCCGCCTGTTCCTCAGCGAGCGCAGCATCGTTCCGTGCAACCCAGGCTTCAGCGATGGTATGCAGTTCCGGGAGCGTCAGCGCTTCGCCGTCGGGCGGCACGGCCGCGTGAAAGAATGCGTATAGTTCGAGCATCGAAGACGCCTTCTTGGTGCGCTTAGTGCGCAGGTTTCCGAGTTTACCCTTGCGGAGGGCGTTGCGCGCGAGCTGCCCAGCTTTGCGAGAGTCGGGGTGAAACACCTTTTCTTTTTTGGCGGGTTTACCGCCTTTTACAGCGGCTTTTGCTTTGGGCGGCATGAGGGGTATCTATCCAAGGACGGAGTCGCGGTAAACACAGGCGCGTTGAAGGGGTTAAGAAAACGTTGGAAGGCGCAGGCAAATAGAGTCAAAGATCAATCGCGGTTCATCAGTCTTGCTTTCAAACAAGGTGAAACATCACCTGCTTTCAACCTCGACCACTGGTGAACCCGTCGAAACTGCAGTCGCCTGTATGTCGGGTATATCACGAGATGCGGACCGCATATCCTCCGCGCAGCAAACTCTGGATAGTGTGTTCACGCGCCCCACCTTGTGCATGGTGTCGACGCTGATTTTGTTACTCGTTACTTCCCCCTCTAGTTCTGCACGAGATGTCCCAACTTCTGAATACGCAGCTCGACAAAGAGGACGGTGCGTGCGCCTTCTATATCAAACGCCAAAAACTGTACTGAATCTATGGCTAACGCTCGCCCTGCAGCTTACTACGTGCGTGCGGATGATTGAGAGCGGGTAAACCCCGAAGCGCTTGCGGTACGCGCCGACCACTTTTAGGTTGGTTTTGTGCTCATCCACCTGCCACAGGCTGTAATACAGGAGCTGCGACGCGAAAATGGGCGATACAGGACACGAACCCGATTAATGGGCGATAAGCAATAATAATGGTTGAAATTGGTTTTCGACTGACGCCTTTGTAATATAGTGTTAATGACGCGTCTACGACGGTCGAGAAGTGCGGAAACTCTGGTGGATTTGTCAAGGCGAAGTCTTTGAACGGCAAGCAGACACAGAGGACCTTGTATGACAGGCTTCCCCAGCCTACAAGCTGAGACACCAAAAACGCGTGGATCTACGGTACCGGAATCTCTGGCAACAGCGAGGATTGCGGGCCTGTTTTTTTCAAGTTTCTAGAGGTCGTTGAACGACTCTGGTTGAAATAGGTCTCTCCGCTACGCGTCCCTTTAGATCAAGTACCAAGACCGAGCTCGATCTCCCGGTCTGTATCGTCGGCTTCCTAGTCAGGCTCTATTTCGGCAAGCTGAATCCCGTCCGGGATTTGTAAACGTGCAATAATCCTTCGCGGTCCGTCTTTTATAGATCGTATGTAAGACCAAGTTTCGGTACCCCGCGTTTGGGTTGCTATTTTCTATTGGGACAAGTGCATAACGAGACTGCTTCCACTTTCCACTTTCTGCCCGTCGGTCGAACTAAATTTGTCGCGCATTCATGTTCATTTGAACACTCAGGGTGAACATGCACGTTGCAATTCTGTGATAAGAATAAAAAGGTTGCAGTGCGCCATTTCGCATTCCAGAGGTGACAATAAAATGCAGGCGCGCGTTCGCCGCGAGGTTATGTATAAGCCACGTCAAGACTGTTACTTGAGTGATACAAGAAATATAATATTGGATGATTTCTACTCGACATTCGTGGTTTTCCCCCCAAACCGCAAAACTCGGAACTGTTCGGACACGGAGAGTTGGTGTGCTGATCTGGGCTCGGAAAGGAGCAGCGACGAGTTGCTCCGCAATTCCGCTACCCCTGGTTGGCACCAGACTCCGAATTCGCGGACAGCGAAACGCGGCCCATGAAAGGGGCAGTCAAGACTCGGAAGCCACAATATTTGTGCGGTTCTTGATCCCCAAAGCAGAAATTTGAGTTGCCAAGATGGGCCGACATGCGAGTGACGTTTCAGAGTTAGAGATCCTGCGCATACAAAGGCTGATATTCAGTGCTGAGTCAAGCTAATGGTATCCGGCCGTGCGAGTGCTGTACAGTATACCGATCTCCGCACAAGTGTGTTTCCCCGGCGGAGCTCCAAGTTGGTACCTGGCGGACTCGAATCCGGACAGTTACGGACATGTATTGGACGGCGCGTTCAACAGAGTGCACTGGGCAATGCTCTCAACCGTATGTTTCTTTGAGTCTCTTGTTGTCACCCAAGCACGACTTTAAGTCGTGTGCTGCCCTATTTTGATTGGCGAGAACTTTAATACCAAGCGATAGACCTGTTCTGCAGTTGGGCGCACAGAGTTGTTTAGCTTTCGTACTAGAGTACCGTCCGCGACCAAGACCTTATCGGGACTTGGCATTGAAGGTTTCGCATGGGGTGACTGTTCTGGGCGAATAAGTGATGCTGATAGGACGGTGGCCAGGTGAGATCCGCCGCGGTCTGTGTTGTCCGCGCCAGTGCTGAGGGTGGTGATTGGAGTGGATCCGCATTGGACCCGCACCCCGCCGTTGTGGTTATTATAGTTGAGAAAGATAGTGTGCACTATGGATAGAAAGGGTCGAGAGGACAGTATGGACTGAGATGGAGTGTGAAGAAGAGAGACAGGTTATCCTGGGACCAAACAAGCGCTTGTTTGTTTCGGACTTGGTCGAGTCGATCTCATGGAACCCACGGCCTACGATATCGTGCGCGAGGTAGAAGCGCTAAGAGACCTCAAGAGGAGGTCCGGGGTAGGCCAGGGCGCCTTGTCCTTGACCCAGACCTTCCAAACCAGGGGCCTCCATCCCCAACCAGTCCTTACCGTCCAGACGCCGGCTCCAG